>OVAU01001704.1:0-14089 GCA_900406315.1 Biscutella laevigata subsp. laevigata
TTAAATTCAAACCCGCGCAACGTGCGGGTCTGACCCTAGTGGCTCATGTTATTATATGTAAGTAATGTTAGTGAACAAGAACATGAGTTATTTTGTAGTCTAAATATTATTTGACATGGCTTATTAACATCTAATTGTATACTAAACTTTAGATATTTAATTCAAAAATTCCAATCATTTAATACATTTTATAATCTACAGATATAATAACTACAAAATATTAATTAACATTATTAAAATTTCAAGTTCAACCATATATATTCTTATTTCTGAAATAAATTTTATAGAATACTAATTTTTATTAGATTTAGGATTCATTAATTATTCATTGGTTATGTTGGTTAGTGAATACTCTCGGTTTAGGATTGGTTAGCTTGGGTATTCTGGTTTACTTATATAAAGCTTTGTAAACATTACGATTTGATCAATTAGGTTTTGAGAGTAATTCAACATGGTATCAGAGCACTAATATTCTCTCTATCCCTTTTTCCTTTTCGTTCTTCTTCCTCATCAAGCTTCCATTGAAGCTGATTTCTTGATCTGTTTGTTCATCTTTTCTTTTCCTTTCTGTGGTGATTTCTCATCTCTTTCTTTTCTCCGTGCGATTATCAAGTCGGATTTCTCCTATTGTTTCCGTTTCTTCTTTCCATTCTCCGATTCAAATCTTTCGTTGTTCTCATCTCTTTCTTTTCTCCGTGCGATTATCAAGCCGGATTTCTCCTATTGTTTCAGTTTCTTCTTTTCATTCTCCGATTCAAATCTTTCGCTATCTTTTTTCATTTTTTGAGCTCGTCTTCCCTTTCTGTCCATGGCAAATACTCGAGAGAATCAGGATCTTGTCCCTGTTGCTGCGACTTCGACAGATCAATATGATAATCATTACTTTCTTCATTCTTCAGATCATGTCGGACTCGTCCTTGTTTCCGATCGTCTCAAATCAGGTGCGTATTTTCATTCTTGGAGACCTTTTGTTAGAATGGCGTTGAATGTACGGAATAAACTAGGTTTCATAGACGGAAAGATTCTGAAACCTGATGCGAATCATAAGGATTTTGGTAGCTGGTCGCGATGTAATGATATGATAATCACTTGGTTGATCAATTCAGTATCTAAGAAAATAGAGCAGAGTCTCTTGTTCATTCCTACTGCTAGTGATATTTGGACGAATCTGTTATCTCGTTTCAAGCAAGACGATGCTCCGAGAATATTTGAGATTGAGCAGAAGTTGAGTAATCTTCATCAGGGATCTTCGGATGTTAGCACCTACTATACATATTTGATTACCCTCTGGGAAGAGTATAGGAATTATATTGATCTTCCAGTTTGTACTTGCGGAAAATGTGAATGCAATGCTGCATCATTTTGGGAGAAACTCCAACAAAGGGGTCGTGTGACTAAATTCCTCATGTGCTTGAATGATTCTTTTGAAGCAAACAGACGTCATATCCTCATGCTTAAACCAATTCCCAGTATTGAAGACGTCTTTAATCTGGTAAGTCAGGATGAAAGACAGAAACACATCCGTCCACATAGCAAATCAGAGGCAGTAGTCTTTCAGAGTTCTGGACCAATTCAAGATTATGGTTCTACTTCACATCCGCTGGATCATCAAGCAATGACTGACAATGCAATCTGCGCAGTTCAAAATGGGTACAGACCTAGGGGAAATAGACCTTTATGCACACATTGCGGTCAGCTAGGACATGTTGTTCAGAAGTGTTATAAGTTACACGGTTATCCTCCAGGATATATACCCGGTTATAAGAGTCAATTTAATGGGTATCAACCTCGCTCTTCATCACAACCTTTTCAGTCTCCTGGATATCAACCTCAGATGCAGTCTCAGATGCCACGAGAGCATTCTCAGCCACATGACTATTCACAGAAATCTTCTCTTCAGAATCCAAATCAAGCTCAGTCTCAATTCTACCAACCTCCTAAAGGACAGTTTTCACAACCACATATTATTGCAAACGTGATGGTAGCTCCGTCTCCTTCTCAACTCGACCTTCAGTCAATGAACAATGATCAGATAAATGGGCTCATACAACAACTCCAATCCCATGTTCTTACCTCTGAGGAACCAACAACAGCACCTTCTACATCCTCTATTACTGAGAATGGGGTTATGTCTGCACATTCTTCAGCTGGTATCTTCTCTTATCCTTCCTTTTCTATCGGATCTAATTCAAGAGTTTTTTCATTACACCATCATCATTGCTTATCAACTCTTTATAATGACTTACCTATTGGCTCTTGGATTCTTGACAGTGGGGCTACGAGTCATGTCTGCTCAGATTTATCCTTATTTTCTTCTTGTAGTCCTGTGTCTGGAGTCACTGTGACTTTACCAAATGATATGAAAGTGGCTATTACTCATTCTGGAACAGTGCATATATCTGAGTCCATAGTTTTGTACAATGTTCTTCATGTTCCGACTTTTAAGTTTAATCTCATATCTATTAGTAGTCTTGTTCAATCTGGACTATGTTCTGTCTTTTTCTATGCTGATGGTTGTAGTCTTCAGGAATCTACTCAGGGATCGATGATTGGTAGAGCAAGACTGGTTCACAATCTCTATATTCTACAACTAGACGAGCAGTATACTTCCTCTACTCATTTTGCTGGATCATTACGAATTGATGGGAACATCTGGCATTCAAGACTAGGGCATCCGTCTCCTGCAATTCTAAAGGTTCTTTCGAGTTGTTTACCTAAATCTGGATCTCAGTCTGTTCTGGTTAGTCAATCTGATTGTCCTATATGTCCTTTAGCTAAACAAAAAAGACTTTCTTTTCAGTCACACAATAATTTTTCTGCTGCTGCTTTCGATTTAGTTCATCTTGATATATGGGGTCCTTTCTCTGTGGAATCTATTGATGGTTATAAGTACTTTGTTACGATTGTTGATGATTGTACTAGAGTTACCTGGATTTATATGATGAATAATAAGAGTCAAGTTCTGCAATATTTTTCTGCTTTTATTCAGCTTGTGAAAACGCAATATAATGCTAGAATCAAAGCAATTCGAACTGATAATGCCCCTGAACTTGCTTTCAAGGACTTAATTCATCTCATGGCATGGTTCATCAGTTCTCTTGTCCTTATACTCCGCAACAGAATTCTGTGGTAGAACGCAAGCACCAACATTTGCTTAATGTGGCTCGCTCTCTTTTGTTTCAATCTAATATTCCTATTCAGTATTGGCCTGATTGTGTGATGACAGCTGTGTTTTTAATCAATAGAATACCTTCTGTTGTGTTGAATAATAGATCTCCATATGAGTTGCTTCTCAACAAGCCTCCAGATTATGACTTTCTTCGAACTTTTGGATGTCTTTGTTATGCTTCCACTTTGTTGAAGGATAGAAACAAGTTCACACCTAGGGTTGCCAAATGTGTTTTCTTAGGATATTCATCAGGATACAAAGGGTATAAGGTCTTGAATCTAGATACTAATGTGGTCTATGTGTCTCGAAATGTCACTTTCTATGAGACTGTCTTTCCTTTTACCAACATTATTTCTGATAAAACAGATTTTCTAAGGAATTTTATTACTCCTCAGCCTACCCCTTTGTATGTTGATATGCCTGATTCTGCGAGTGGTCATAATGTTCCTACTGATCGTAGTTCTCCTATTCAAACCTCTACATCTTCAAGTTTGCATGTTCCGTCTAGTGTTTCTCCAGTTTTGCAGGTTCCCGCTATCTCATCTCCTGGAGCTTATCAGGAGACTACTACTCGCCCTCGGAGACATACTAAACCACCTAGTTACTTGTCGGATTATCACTGTGCCTTACTTCATAACTCGATGCCTTCCCAGGTTTCCACATCGAGCAAGATCACCACACCTTATCCTCTTTCTCGTTTTCTTACTTATGATAACATTTCTGCTTCCTTTCAGCATGCTGTGCTTTCTTATTCACTGCAAACTAAACCTAAAAATTTCAAAGAAGTTATTGCTTCTCCTGAATATAGGAAAGCTATGAATGAGGAATTGGATGCTATGGAACTTAATAAAACTTGGGATATTGTATCTTTGCCCCCAGACAAGAATGTGATAGGAAATCGATGGGTTTATACTCTTAAGTATTTGTTTGATGGTTCCATAGATAGGTATAGGGCTAGATTGGTTGCACAAGGTTTTACTCAGCAAGAAGGAATAGATTTTTTTGAAACTTTTTCTCCAGTTGCTAAGTTAGCCACTGTAAAACTTCTTCTTAGTCTTGCAGCTGTCAAACGATGGAGTATTACCCAGATGGATGTGACGAATGTGTTTCTTCACAGTGAGTTAGAAGAGGAAATTTATATGGCCTTACCTCAAGGTTACACATCTTCTACACCTCTTCCTCCGAATCCGGTATGTCTTCTTCGTAAATCAATTTATGGTTTGAAGCAAGCATCACGACAATGGTATAAATGCTTCTCCCAAGTTCTTCTTTCTGATGGTTTTTTGCAATCTCAGAATGATAACACATTATTTATCCGGCATAAGGATGACATATTTATTGCTCTTATTGTTTATATTGATGATATTCTGATTTTTACAATGATGACGCTTCTGTGATTGCCCTTAAAACTCTTCTTGCTACTGTTTTTAAAATTAAAGACCTTGGTCCTATTCGTTTTTTTTTTTTTATTGGAAGTTGCTCGTAACACTGATGGGATTTCAATTCTCAAAGGAAATATTGTTTGGATTTGTTATCTGATACTGGTCTATTGGGTAGCAAACCTCGTTCAACACCTTTAGATCCTAAGGTTACCCTTAGTAAATCCACAGGAACTCTTTTAACTGATCCCAAACCATATAAGGAACTTGTTGGTCGTTTACTTTATCTCTGTTTGACTCGCCCAGACATAACATTTGCAGTCAATCATCTTAGTCAGTTTTTGTCTTGTCCTACTGATGTTCATATGCATGCTGTGCATCAAGTACTTAGATATCTTAAATCTAATCCTGGACAGGGCCTTTACTACTCCGCTTCTTCTGATTTATGCCTTAATGCTTTTGCAGATGCCGACTGGGCTACTTGCCAAGATACTCGACGGTCTGTTACAGGCATATGTACTTTCCTTGGCGATTCTCTGATTAGTTGGAAATCTAAGAAGCAGAATACAGTGAGTAGAAGCAGCACGAAAGCAGAGTACCGGGCAATGGCATTAGCAACAGATGAATTGATTTGGCTGAACAAGCTGCTGGTTGATTTACGTATCACAGTCAAGTGTCGAGCTAAGTTTTTCTGTGACAATCAATCAGCTATGCATATTGCACAAAATCTTGTCTTTCACGAGAGAACTAAACATATAGAGATCGATCGCCATACGACGAGGGATCAAGTCAAGAATGGGTTCTTGTAAGTTCATCATGTTGCTTCTAGCAACCAACTGGCTGACATTCTCACGAAGATGCTTCAACCTGGACCTTTTCATTCTTTGCTTAGTCGACTCTCGGTTTCAAGCCTTTATCACCCTACGATTTCTCCTCCTAAGACTTGAAGGGGATGTATTAGATTTAGGATTCATTAATTATTCATTGGTTATGTTGGTTAGTGAATACTCTTGGTTTAGGATTGGTTAGCTTGGGTATTCTGGTTTACTTATATAAAGCTTTGTAAATATTACGATTTGATCAATTAGGTTTTGAGACTAATTCAACAATTTTATTTTTAAACTTAGATTATATATATGTTATGAAATTATTATAATAATATCTTACTATTTATTTACTTTATTGATTATTTTTAATATAGTTTGTATAAATTATATAAATATTATTTATTTACTTTATTGATTACTTTTAATATAGTTTGTGTAAATTATACAAATTCCACACATCGCGCAAATTAAAAATCTAATTATTATTATTTAGGATATTCCTAATTTATTTATTTTATGACGGTATCATATGACGTTCTAAACTTAATATATGAAAACTTGTCCCAATTTTTTTTGAAGAGACATAAAAGAGTATTTTTATACTCCCTCTGTTCATAATGTAAAAATTTTTAGATAAATACAAACATATTAAGGTATGAATTTATTATTAAAAATTAAAAATAATTTATAAGGAAAAAAAATGGTTATTTAGGAAGAGAATGTAAATGGTGTTTAGACTTTTTCAACTATTTTAACTGAATTTCTAATATTATTGGATAAAAAAATTTAAAAGCATGTAAGAAATCTTATGTTAACAAGCAAATGAAACAGTCTAAAAAATTTCTAAATTTTGAGACGGTGAGATTCAATAATGATAAATTATATTATACTTGTAAAATCCTTGTCTTTCATTAAAATAAGCAAATAACAACCGAAACTATTATGTTGGAAAAGGATTTACCAAATCTAATTCAAAACATTACAAGCTTGAAACAACAAGTTCATTTAAACATGAGGAACAAAAAAAACAACCAATAATGATTCCGGCATATATAGAATCTTCTTTCGTGTGTACCTTTCTGTTATAAACCATCATCTGTCGGTTGATTTTGGCTCATTCTGAACCGGAGGTGAAACCTTGCACTTCGTGATGTGGATGCTGCTCCTCTATCGGTTGCATCTCTGTTTTCTTCTTCTCTTTCTGGATCACTTGCCGCGGCATAACCTCAAGTAGAAAGCTCCCTCCATTCCACACTGCTGCCGAAACCTTCAGGATCTGAAAGATAACGTGAAGTCTATAGGACAGAAAGATTGGTACGGTCAAAGCCATGGTGGCCACTGTGAAGATAGCCTGGAAGAGGATGTACATCCACATACGGTTCTGGTCCCCTAGCACACCACTTAGCTGCCACAACTTATTGTTGGCCTTTTCAGCTTTCTTTGACAGCTCTCTGAACACAACAGAACCTTTTATCAGGACAAGATTCCATCTACGGTAAGAACATATAACACTGTTTTTTAGAATAACAATCTAGGAGAAGCAGCATGGGTACTTCCTACCATTTGTCGACACATAAACAATCAGGGTGATAATCTGATTGGTAATGGCGAAAATAGTGGAATGACTGCAATTCCACAGGTGTTTACCAACCAAAACATCTTTGCGACATTGTGTTTCAGATATAACCATATTGTGATTCCAAAAGATTAATGAAAAGCAAAGGAACAGAGCCACTATTCATTTCTTTTTTCCATTCCACATTCCGCAATGTTAGAAATTGGAATCATAGAAGCAATACTATTAACCAAGAAAGAGAAGGTACTAGAAGTACACATTACATAAGGCAAAAACTAGACCATTTTTTAGCAGTAAAAATACAAGAGATAAGATGAAAAGCAGGGATGATACCTGTATGAAGTCATAACTTCAGGATCTCTCAGAAGTCTCTGCCTACGCAATACATTGACGATCAGAAAGTAGAGCACTTGCCAAAGAAAATAAACCACCAGAGGGATGAGAAATAGCCATGTAAAGAGGTAAGCTTTGTCTTCCACATAAGGCCATGAAACCCTACGATCAGTGCCTACTGGGTGCATAGCTGCAAAGGTCGCTGGATTCCACCATCTAATCGTAAAGAATACAAGCCCTGAAACCAAAGTCATCACAAGAGTAAAAGATCCAGCACAGAGAGAGCGAGAGTGTGAGCATAAGCTTAAAGATAGATCCTCTGCATTATTGTTTGTCTTTTGATTGGATAATCATATCTTTTCCAAGGTATTTACCACGAGTAATCATGTGTTTATTTAACTGCGCTGGTCTAATCAAATGAAAGATCAAAGATCCAAACTTTTGAAAGCCATCAATCTCCGACATTCTTTCCCAACAACAAGAGCAAGAAAAAAAAAACTATAAACTCACCAGGTAAGAGATGAATGAGAACACTAACAATCTTATCGAGGGAACTAAATACCAAGCTGCAACGCCATACAATAATTGCCCATGCCAATGGTCCCTGCAAATCATACACGACACAACCAAATATAAATCAGTTTACAAAACGCATAACACACACAATAGACTCATATACATTTGTCCATGTGGTAGAAAACAGTACTAAAAACATACCTCTGCAAAAGAAAAGCAAAGCATGAAAAGCTTTTCGTTTTTAGGGTACAGAAGAAGATCAACCAAGAAGATTGTATTTGCATAGTAGCAAAAGTCCTATCACATTTCATAAATGTTCGAAAAACGAATCAAGTTTCTGTTTTGTAGATTCCAAAACCTCCAAAAGGACATAGTGTAAGAAAACATTACCAGAAGATAATAATGCCATTTCTTAAACCTGTAATATATCCATCGAAGAGGAACAAAGATCACGTAGAAGAAACAGTAAACAATAGGGATATCTTGAGGCCCTGAGGAACAAAAAAACATCAAATATTAGTCAAAGATCTTGTTTTATAAAATTTGCAAATATTTATTTACTCACTTGCTCCAAGTAGGAAACAAAAACCTCCAAATCCAAGCACCCCAACGAGATGTGTCACCTTTAAACACCAAAGAAATAAACAAATGAAACAATAACATTGCAGAAACAAGTGAGGAAAAAAAAACGTTTCCAAACGAAAGTTTCAATATATGCAAGTGAATCAAGATTCATATACATTCAAGTGATTCAATATAACCTTATCGATGAATCTCTCGTGTTCTTCGGCTTGCTTAGCGATCTTAACGGCTTGTTTCGATAAGATCTCTCGCGTTTGCACGGCTTGTTTAGACAATAAGTCTCTCGTTTGAACAACTTTCTGTAATTAAATTTTTCAAAAGATGGAAAAGTCCTATCAGAAAATGGCTTACAAGTCAAATCCAAAATAGGAACGAAGAAGGAAAAAAATAGAGAAACAAATGATGAAATCGAAGCGACAAGGTGGCGATTACCTTCGATCGATCCTTTAAACTTTGTTTGACAGCGTAAAATGAGTCTAATCCATTAGAGTTTGAATCTTCAGAGACTTGTTCGTTATTCGCCATCTTTGTGTGGTAAAGAAATATTGGAGAAGAAGAAGCTTGTCGAGAGAGAACCGAAAACACTCTTCTTTTCTCTGTTCAGAGAATTGAACTTCTATCGGTAAAGTGGGTGGGCATTTCGGGCAGCTTTTCGAGTTTGGTTAACATCCATTCGATTTCGGTCATTTGGGTTTTGGTCTTTCGTTTGGGACTTAGAGGATCTATTCGGTTATTTTTATTTTTTGATCGGTTTGAATCCTTCCGATTTTGGTTCGGATTCGGATATCTATAAAATATATTACATTTGTAAAAATTAATATTGTAAATTAAAATATTAATATTAAATATATTAAAAATATATTATAGATAGGAATATAATAATAATATTCAAATTCTTCTAATAAATAAACATAAAATTAGGTATATTAAAAATATATTATATATCTAAAATTTTAGTATTAAACATTACAAATATATCAAATACTAAAAAATTCTAATAACTATTCAATTTTTAGACTTATGTTTGAATATCCATATTTTTCGGTTCGGGTTCGGTTTCTTTGTTCGGTCAGTTTCGGTTGATTTTTCGGTTACGGTTTATTTGTCCACCCCTAAGTAAAACTAGGCATGTGATTTTTCTTTCGGTTTAATTTGCTTCGATTTTTAAACAATCCATTCAAATTAACTGAAATTAAAAATCTCATTCGGTTTGCTTTGGCGTTCGGGTATCCGTTCGGGTTTTGAGTTAACTCATTCGGGTTTCGGGTTATCTGGTTCATAGATTTATGATCCATTCGGGTTATTTTATTTTTTGGGTCGGTTTCGGGTTATTTTCGGATCGGGTTTGAGTTGCCAATTTTTTCGGAATCTTTCGGGTTCGGGTCGGGTTCAAGTATTTTCAACAAAAAAATACTAAAAAGTACTTGAAATACTACTAAACTAAGAAAATTAATTTATTTTCATTAAAAATGTCTTAAAAGTACAAAAAATAAACGTGAAATTGAAAATAAATCACTAAAAATATATTTAATATCTACAAATTTAATTTTCACAATATAAGTTCTATCAAATCCTTAAAATTACTAATAAATATTGGATATTTAAGTTTAGGTTTGGGTTATTCGGGTATTCATTCATGTTTCGGGTTATCGGGTTCATATATATAAGGCCTTTCGAATTTCTTCTCGAGTTTGGTTCGGATTCGGATCTTGATTTTTCAGGTTGGATTCGGGTTGTTTTTCGAGTCCATTTTTTTTGGCCCAAACCTAAGTCTGGCTATCAGAATTTCCAAATTTTTTACCTTAGATAAATCGAAATTTATGATTTATTGGATGGAATCCGGTAACTTTTTAATAGTTTTAGGTGATTTTGATTAGTTTGATATTGGACAAAAAAAAAAGATTAATTTCATATTAAATCTATTTTATAGAATATGGTTTGATTTTATTTTAGTTCCAGCATTTTAGAAATGATGTATTTTTAATGAAATGAACCAAACCAGACTGTTATAGATATTAATTACATAGCTAATAATAAATAAGAAAAAATTATTAATTTATAAACTAGTGCATTTTCATAAATTGTTTAAAATTCTTAGTTTTGATCATTTTCTCCCAGATTTTTTTTAAGAAATTCTCCTTTATGTAATGTGTTAAGTTTCTTAATTTTTTTGTAGTTTTCAATTGTATATGTCTTGATTGGTGCGTAGGCAATAGAGAATTTTAAAGGTTTAATAGTTTTTACAATTTCTTTTATCCAATCATACACTTTGATGACTGTATAATTTTAACAATTTTATCCAATCATAGTTTGATGATTGTATAATTTTAACAATTTTTAAAATTTCATTTCTCAAAGTATTTGTTTATTTTAAAATCACGTAATATAAGTTTTTAAAACTACACTTTTTCTCTCTCGTCATTTTACATTAATTACTTTTATTCTGTGAAGTTAAAAATTATTTATGAAATTATATATTAATGTAATGATAATAATTTTAGTTCAATAATTATTGGTCCCGATTTGATCATTATTATGACTGTTGGTTGTCACAGTAAAATAGTTTTTGATGTTGATTTAGGAAAAAAAAGAGTCCTAAATAAAAGTCTTTTAAAAAAATGAAACGAAGAATTATCTTATATAATAAGACAAGGTTACAAATAAGTGAGTTTTCTCTTCTTGACACCTAAGCTCCCCTTCTTCCTATCCTCTCTATCAAATTGTTAATGGGCTTCTTCTATTTTATTATTTGGGCTTCATAATTCTCCATCCTTAGAACATGATTTCTCTCTTTAATATTAAAAAATCTAATTTAATTTATTTAACTAATGCATTCCATTTGATGTATACTGTGTAATTTTGTTCCTCGCTGAGTAATTATAGTGCCAACGGCTCTATAGAGTCAAAAAATATCAAATAATAAAGGTACATAAACATGAGATCGATCAACAAACATCAGGTACGTTAACCGATGACTTCACTGATTATATTAAGAGAGCTCTAAGGAAATGTTCAACACAAAACACATACCTCAAAGTTTTCTTTGAAATTGAAGACCTCAATCCAAATGCATCAATAAGATTAGACGCGGATATAGTATTTACAAGTTTATAAGCAACACAAACAATACATATCAAAGGTGTGGAGATGGAATTAACACTTTGTTAAGTAGTCACAAATTCCATCATGAATGTATTTCTAATTGGTGTTACTACAAACTAAGTTATCCTTATTGTAGAAGGGCACTTATATGAATTTTCAAAGAATTACAAGTGAATAAATGAAATGCATTTTTTCCCATATTTTTATTCTAGAAAATAGTAAATGGATCTGTCTGTTTGTTTGTAATAAACATAAATATCATTGATTATTTATTCTTAATGTTCTTATAATATTCTACCAAGATGTGTAACAAGCCACTACCAAACCAATATATTAAATTAGGGACTATCCGAACAAGAAAGAATTAAATTATCATATATTAAAATGATAACAACTATTAATATCTAGATAAAAATCAGAAAGCAAACATCTCTTAATTACCAAACAAAACAAAGTCACAAATTAGTATGCATATATAATAGAGTTAAATTCAACCAAACCAATATATTAAATTATTGACAATCCGAACAAGAAATGCTTAAATTGTAATATATTAAAATGATAACAACTATTAATATATATATACAAAAATCAGAAAGCAAACATCTCTTACAATATCCAAACCAAAATAAGAAATTAATATGTATATAAAATAGAATTAAATTCAAAACTCGCGCAACGTGCGGGTCTACCCCTAGTGACTATATAAAAAAGGCTTTTGAGGCTCATGAAGCCAGCCACGTCAGCCATTTAACCTCCTTCCTCAGCATATCACATCAGCTACCTCGTCTAAATCTTCTTTAATCGATTTCTCTTTTCTCCTATTTATGATCTTTACAATAAAATCGATAAAAAAAAAAAAACCCATACGTTCTTTCATCTTCTAATACGTTTCTTTTCCAATTGCCATTCTTCAAATGTTACAAAAAAAATTCCATAATTTTTTTTATTTTAAACTCAAGAAACCCCCCCCCCCCCAATTTTCTCGCTTCTTCAATTAGTCGGTACATTATGAAATTCAACTCAGAAAACACTTTATCTTCCTCACTTCTACAATTGGTCGATACATTTTCTTCAAAACGTTATCACCTATCAATTATAAGTAATCCTCATCTCCCTACCTCATTTTCAACGTCCGACCCATTCTTCACACAAATTGTATATGATAATGCTCTAAAGCTCCAAGAAAATCCACAGAGAGAAAGCATTCCTCAGATGTTGTTTGCAGGGATCTGGCTCGGGATGTCGGAGAACAGCACATCGTGTATGTGACTTTAAGTTTCAGGTACATTGGTAGATTGATCGTTGATGGGTATATAACGGCTGAAGCTTTGTTCGAGACGTTTTTGATCTTGGTTAATACTGGTTATGTCGATTTCTCACTATAGAAAAGATGCATTTTGTTGGAACTTGCCCCACTGTGAATATATTTGTGTAAGAACAACAATACTAAGTCTTGATCTATAAACCTTATCGGTTTCTCATGTCTTTTGGATGTCTCTTAAGTTTTCTTAAGATGTTTAGGGATACCCTATGATGGTTCAAGATGTTTAGGGATTTGAATTTGGATAAGGTTTAAGGAAAAATCTCTAAAGGACACACGAATTATGAACTTTTGCTTAACTTTGTAGCAGCATTAGGTATTTCTATGTTCGAAGTTGCTTATCTCTGTTTATTTTGTTCTCTTGATGTTGATCAGTGTTTCTGTCTATGGCAAAAGGAATAGAATTATGGTGTCTTAAGCTCATCGTCTCAGGCTCCAAAATCAATGTCGGAAGTGATGTTAAAGTAGCTTGGAGACAGACTCCATGGCATCCTTCACATGCCTCTCCTGGTCCTCCTAGACCATTGTGTTATATCTTTCAGGTATTCCTTCTTCATCTCTCTCCCTATAAATTTGACAACGCATAAATAATAGTTCAATCAACGGCTAATATCTGGAAAAAAACAGGTTCTTGATCCAAAATCAACGACTAATCTATTCGCGAGATCTGCATGCATATGAGAGAAGATAAACGATGAAGAATTTCATACACAAACTCGAAACCGAACCATTAACCCTTAAGGCGAGAAGCAACAACAATTTAAAGACCATACGACACACTGTGTGGGGATGTTTCAGCCAGAGGACAAGTATTTTAATTCAACTTGAAGACTATCACCTTCTAAGAATCAAAACTCACAATATCTTCTGGGAGACAACAATGGAGTCTCTGATCCAAGCTTACAGGACCATTGATGGTGTCCAAGTCGCACACACCGATAAAAGCTTAGTGTCTCTGTTTCGGTTTAGTGAGAGCTCAGATAATCTCAAGGACTCGGATGGAAGAGACTTGGGAGATTGAGGAAATTAATTTTTGCAAGTGCAGAGAATCTAGCAACAACACAATTTCGTCTTGAAACGCCGAGACCAAGCGATTAATCTCTTTATTTATAAGCAGCAACTTTACAACCTAAAGATACTCTTACAAATCTTTCAATCTAATATTAAGCCTACCCTTAGACATATTCGAAACCAAGATTCAATCACCCAACTCTCTGATCTAACTCACCGAACCGTGACTTAATCAGAGACAAGACACCACACTCTCTCTGATTGATATCA
>OVAU01001705.1:0-14087 GCA_900406315.1 Biscutella laevigata subsp. laevigata
GTTGATTCCCCGGACTTAGCCGATTCTCTGTTTTTCTCCACTTTTTCGCTCCTTTTGATCCCTTTGCTCAGTTCTTTGATCGTGTCCTTCTCTCACCTGAAATGGTCAATGTTATGCAATANATGATCAATAAACTAATGCAAAACGAATGAAAACCGAATGATAAAACCGTCTAAAATCACACACATCAAGATGCTTGTTCTGAGACGCATAATTTCAGACAATATTTTAATATCAGAAGAGATGTTTCACGGGTTACGCACAAAAAAATGTGCCAGTCCATTTTTATGGCCATCAAGATAAATATAAGCAAGACATATGACCAGATAAAATAAGAGTTTATAGAGAGATTATTGTGTAAATTTGGTTTTGCGGAGTCGTAGATTGATCGGGTAATGTGGTGTGTTCAATCAGTACATTATCAAGTTCTACTAAATGGGAATCCACATGGACGAATCAACTTGAAAAGGGGACTAAGGTAGGTGACCCTTTGTCACCTTATCTTTTCATACTTTGCACGGAAGTACTCATTGCAAGCATAAAGAATGCCAAAAGAGAAAACAGAATCACAAGGATCAAGGCCGCACGCCACTCCCCTCTGATTTCACACTTGCTATTTGCGGACGATAGTGTATTCTTCTGCAAAGCGAATATGGCTAAATGTCAGACAATCTTGGGAATCCTAGAAAATGACGAAAAAGCCTCAGGGCAACATATAAATTTTGATAAATCATATGTTCAATTTGGGCACAAGGTGACCCCCCAAAAACAAACACAAGAGATATACTAGGATTGAGAATATAAGATGCATGGGCACTTACTTAGAAATACCGGAAAGCTTAGGCGGGGGAAAATGAAGGTTTTCTATTTTATAAAGGACTGCCTTTAGGCAAGAATATTAAACTGGTCCACAAGAGTCCTCACTCGAGAGAGAAAAGAGGTCCTGTTAAAATCCGCCCTCACAGCTTTACCCACATACGTAATGTCGAGTTTTAGACTCCAGAAGAAAACCCTTCAGAAGCTGACAAGTGCGATAGCACATTTCTGGTGGAGCTTGGATGGACAGAAGAGGGGGATACACTGGATAAAATGGGAAAATTTATGAAAAGGGAAATATGCTAGAGGTCTAAGGTTTCACAACCTCGAAGACTTTAACACGGCCTTATTGGCTAAGTAATTATGGCGCCTCATCAAGTTTCCTGATTCGTTGTCGCTCGTAATTTTAAGGGAAGATACTATAGGGATTCATGCCCTTTGGAGATCCGCCCCACCACCTCGCCTTCCTATGGCTGGCGCAACATAAGCTCGACACGAGACTTGGTTAAAAGAGGACTAATTTATAGGGTAGGTACATGGGCATTGATGCATATCAGTTTTTACCCTAGACAGCTAATTATCTGCAAGTGCAGAGACGGTCAACTGTAGTACTTAGGGATCGAATCCACAAAGAGACAAACAAGACTGAGCAATAGCTAAAATAGTAACAGAGGTTGATTAAGCAGGCAATTGTGAGGTGATGAAAGCAGTAAACGGAACAACGGGGGCTATAATCAGATATGCAAGCAACTAGACCTAGGGTATAAAAAGGTTTTTGGCGGGAACTGTTCATATATGTGGTCAAGAAAAGAATGTTAAGATCTGCAGAACATAGATTAGATTTTGAATCGAATCCAATCTAGTCTACCCCACTAGACCTCTGAGAATATATCCACCTCGGGGTCTCAGGTGTGAATCTACGTTTAACCAGTGTCCTTCAAGTACTAGCAACGTCAAAAATGCTAGCACTGAGAACCTAGAAGTCCCAGTTATCCAATTCAATGTTCTCCCATCGAACTAGGCGGACCCAGTTAAGCAAAGTCTAGTTGAGGCTCACTGAGACTGATCGATCATGTTTTTTAGGCTAGACCGATCAATTCTAGACTCTCTTAATCACTGACTTGGGCGATCTGATTTGGTGCTTGTAAGGCTCGGATCTTCCTTGACCGTATACTCGATTTGTGATATCGAAATCGGGCTTTGAGTCAGTAATCAAGAGAGGATACCGAGGAGTTCCTTAGATGTCAATCTGGGTAATTCAATTAGTGTTTGTCAAACTTGAATCATCATTAGCCTTAGATCCAACTTGTCAGGTCGAACCCAGGCTACATATTGGTTTCTAAGGAACTCGATTTATCTTTTATCTAAACCTAATCAAAACTTGAACCCTAGGAGTTCCTTTGTATAACCTTAGATCTGATCTAATGATCTACTCATGCATAGTTGATGCAAACATGCAAGTTATTGTTGAAAGCATAAAACGATACTCAAATCGAATCAAAACATGGGTTCTAGATACAGAGTTGTCAATTCTAAATCTATTTCTCCTTGCAAATCAAAGTAAAACTCTACTTGCAGAAAATCAGTAAAACTAAACAATACGGAAAAAGCGTGTCCAAATTCGTGTCTCTCTGGTGCTTTTATATGTTTTGTGACGTCGGAAGGATGTAATTGGGCTTGGGCTTCAAAACGTGACTTTTTGGGAAGTCGGCCTCCGGGTTCGATCGAACCTTGATAGGGTTCGATCGAACTAACTTGATCTTCGTTATCTGAATACCGATCTTCTCGCTTAAGTCCGAACAGCTTTGTCTTGAACCAGGTTCGATCTAATTGGGCCTCATTCCCTTTTGGGTCTCGTTCTTTGCAGATCTGGCCCAATGAGTTTTGCTTGGAGTGAAGGTTTGATCGAACCCTAGGAGAGTTCGATCGAACTGTAGTCTGGACGGGATTGACTTCTTCAGAATTTCATCTAAAAATGCCCATAACTCTTCTACTCCCAAACTTTCTCTCTAGACCTTTGGAAACCTGAAAGGAGACAAAAAGGCTCCAAAAGCACATTAATAACTCGAAAAAGGGTTCAAAATCCCATCAAAGGATGAGACCGAAACCCCCAGAAACAGAACATATCAACTCCCACAGACTTGAACCTTTGCTTGTCCTCAAGTAAACACAGATCCAAGCTCAAGGGGGTCCCAGGAACTTTACTCTCCTTAGCTTATCATGGTCTAAAAACAACATGTATAACACAGACAAACTAAAAGTGTTAGCACATTGTCCTCAAATCCCCACGATGACCGCCCAAGCCTGTCCATACTCTGAACCTCCACCACGAAGTTTTTCAATCAGGGAAATAGGGTTCAGTGATGATGTAAGGAGGCTATGTGATGGTGAGGTTAAGGTGTTTTAGGTAAGGTCTTCAAAAGGGTCATATCATTATGCAAAACCATGAGAGAGAGCGGTAAGTGAGGGCCTTGACCTAACATACTATCTAGGAGCAAGAATTATCTACCCAACCGAATTGAAACAAACATTTTCATTGAAGTTCTAACATAAACAAAGTGTTTATTCTTTCGTTTCTTTTGTTGTCGTTTTTCTTTTTCTTCTCCATTTTTCTATTATTAGGGGAGGGTTCGATCGAACCTTTTTGGGTCCGATAAAACTGTGCCACTACGGCTTAGGAGTTCGATCGAACAACTTAAGAGTTTGATCGAACTTTTCCTTTTTCCTGAGTACGAAGTTTTTAAACGATTTGAAACAACAGCAAACACATCTCAATATTCGACTTTCAAGTTCAAAATACCCAGTAACGAGTCTATAAACCCACCCAATGCTATATTTCGTATGGCCAAGAGGAAAAACACACAAGCATTGCAATCAAATCATGATCATTGTCTAACCACCTAGGATTCTAACTAACTGAATAGTTGGAGAAACAAGTTAACTCAAACTCTCTCCATAGTTTTTTCACATGAATGAACACCTAATACATGAATAATGATAGACATCTGGAGCTACAAAGGAGGTTTTGGTTTAGGGAAGGTTACCAAACTAAAGGTGAATTCGGCCACTCAGGATCAGAAAGAGTGGAAAAATGTAGAACAAATCTTAAGCGTAATCTACTTCCCTTTCCTGATTTCAAACTCCTGACCTTGGTTTTCTGAGAGGGAGTTTGGTCATGTGGTTCTCCAATTTCCCTGTTCTAAATAGCTAGAAGTTGTGGTGATACTAGGCAGTAGACTTTCACAAAGGGGTCAGTCATCATAAGAGAGCGTCATAATTCCACAGCCATGTAAGAGTTAGAAAGTGCTAAATCACGAGATCCTAGAAGCGGCTTGGGCTAAGGCACACTCCCCCCATACTTACTTCACACTATTCCAGTGTGAAAAGAAACCTGAAAGCATGAATTGTCAGCGGTATTATTAGCAAAAACCAAAACTAAAAAGGATATCGTGTTCTCGACGGAGGTGTGGTCATGCAGCAAACGGGCGAGAGATTATGGGCGGTCAAGGAAGGGTTCGATCAAACCAAAATAGGTATGATCGAACTCATTCCCGATTTGGTGTTCGATCGAACTGTGCATTCCCAGCTTTTGTGTTCGATCGAACTCATAGTGGTTCGATTAAACGAATGCTTTGTTCATACTTGGAAAACTTTTCCGAAAATAGACCTGAAATTCATCAAAAACACAAAACTTGTGAAAAATAAACGTATCTTAATCCAAATATGAGTGAGGTATATATGGGGTGCCTCCTATGAGCACTTGTTTAACGTCACGAGCCTGACGGAGTTTAGCCGATAAAATGATGGCTGAAGCAGGAGGAGTGACCTCTGCTTCTTCCTCTGCTAGCAGATCAGGCTCAAGCGTTGGGAAGATATCTTCAGGTTCAGGATCGGGCAACCTGATGGAGATCATCCTGCTCATCACGGTGAAAAGACCGTCTTTGCCTTTCTCCTTCTAGTGTGGTGACAGCATACCAATAACCTTGTGGAATAGTTTTACCTCGCTCGTGCTCCAAACCTTATATTCAATACTTTCGCCATCACACCTGAAAGGGGTCAGTTTGACAACCGGACCTCTAGCAATAGCTCTATTGGGTTCCCTAAGGATGGTGCTCTTTGCTCGCCTCTTTTGTCTGCGTTTCTTCTTTGATGCAGTAAGGATGAGTGGGAGGTTATCTGGATCAGTGGTTCCATCAACTTCCTTAGCACCCACGGATTTAGAAACATCTACCTCTTCAGAGTTAGTCTCTACATCCAATACTTCCTTGATCTCAACAAGAGCTGCCTCATTTTTCCTCTTTTTCCCCCTCCTAGCTTTCCTCATCTTGGCAACTTGAGGTTTAGGCTCGCGAATGTATCCATCCAGGACTTCCTTGACATTGCTCTTGCTTATGCTCTCAGAGGAGTTCTCTACTGTCTTAGCCTTAGTTGTCTGACCAGTGCCTTCTACTAAGATGGCTTCGGCTTCAACCTGTTCCTTTGTATCAGTACCAACCTTCCTCTTCTTCTTTCCTCTCCTAGTTTTCCTCTTTCGAACCGGTTTCGCCTCACCTGAAATTTTATCGCTAGATACTTGCACAATTTTAATAGAGGACAAAGCTTTACATTGTTCTTTGTCGGGTATAGGTGTGAAAAGAATTTTCTAGAGATGTAGGTGAAAACGATTTTGTTATAAGGTAGGTCAAAAACAGCACCAACACTTGCCAGGAAAGGTCGTCAAAGAAGAAGTGCATTACTCGACTAACGCTCCATATCCAGGACATAGAAGTCTATGGGTATCAGGAATCCTCCAAGTATGACCGACACGTTCTCCCATATGCCATCGGGTTTGGTTCGAGAGGAATCTGCGAACTGGAAGTTGATTCCACATGGCTGAACTGTGCTCACTTCCAATCTGTTTGCTACTTGCCCAGACATGATATTTGAACAGGAACCAAAATCACAAAGGGAGTTTTGCATGATATACCCATTGAGTCGCAGGAGATTGCAAATCTTCCTGGATCAGTTCACTTGGATAACTCCTTCTTAGGTTTTGAAGCACGCTCTTCCTCAATCATGAGGGCTTTCACCTCTTCGATTGTCTTCTTTCCATCAAGGAGATCTTTGAAGTATACCTCGTGAGGCAGAATCTTTACTTCCGGACAAGCATTCTTCTTCTTATTTTTCTTGCTGGGTTTGGTTGACTTCGGTTCTTCTTTGACCTGAGATTCCTGTAAAGGAACATATATAGAAGAGTTGTCGACAAATCAAAGTATACTTGAGCATATGGGGTTTTAACGGCCTCGATCTCTTCGAGAAAGTCCCACTTGATCCTCTGTAGTTGCTTGTGGGCCTGGAAGAGGTAGGTTATTGGTGGGTCCAATTAGACCGATTCGCAAAGTCCGGTTCGATTGAACTCCTCAAGGGTTCGATCGAAGTGTTGATTCGCACGAGGCTCGGTTTGGTCGATCATCATGCGATATGGTCGATCATTTGGGTAAGTTGAATCGGTTCGATCGAACTCAGGGGTTGGATCGAACTCTGCAAGTCCGCGTTTTGAGTCTGGTCGAACTCACCTAGGGTTCGATCGGGTGACGTTGTCAAATTTTCTGAAAAATTCAATTTTTGAGCAACAAGAGTTGTGGTTCGACCGAACTGGACAAGTTCAGACCGAACTGGGACATAGGCACGTGGATTCGATCGAACTCTAGGTAGGTTCGAGCGAACTCAGAATCTCGAGGTGATTTTGCTGCCTTCTTTGCGTTATGAACGAATGCAGCTGTTCTGGAGAAAAGGATTCCTTGAATTGCCTTAGCCACGGGGAGTGATTTGGCCTTTTCCTCTGGTAAGTCCTTGATAACGACATTGACTCCTCTAGTTGTTTCAGACTTTCCTGAGAGGACTTCTGGTGTTGGCTTGATGGTAGAGGCGAGCTGGGCAACTTGTGTATCCAAGGTCTTCAGGTGAGACTTCAGCTCTGCAGTGGTGGAAGTCACATGGTTAACAAGGTTTGTAACCATTGTGGAGGTCTAAGCTTGAGTTACAGCCATCTATTGCATCATCTGCTTGAGTTCCTCGAATTTCTCAAAAGGTGTAGGAGGTGTAGGAGCTTCCTGTTGTTGAAAGGCTGGTTGATTTCCCCCATAGTTATTAAAAGGACCCCCTTTGTTGGTATGCTCCATGGTTGTTGGGTTTCTGCTTGGGTTGAAAACCTCCATTGAAGCCTTGCTGCCCATGTTGCCTCTGTCGATTGCTATGTCCAAAGTTCCCTGCACTACCAACAAACAGTTTATCATTAAACTGATTTGAGTTATTACCTTGCTGGTTGTTCTAAGGAGGGTAGAACTGATCCTGAGGGTTCTCGACGTTTGTGCTTTCATAGGGCAGGGTGTGGTGGTTCGTGTAGTTGTCGTTGAAACCTCTGTTTTGGTAATTCATATGGTTTCCAATGCAATCTACTTCAAGCTCAAACTCCTCAACACCATTTGATGGTCTTGCATCATGTTGGTTGCCTATGAAGTTGACTCCTCTCTGATATTTCTTCAGTAGTTGAGCAACTTGGGCTCTAAGCTCCTTTAAATCGTTGGAAACATTTTTGGAACCAGTTGTTCCTCTGTCATAGTCTGAGCACCTGTTAGCACTGCTTACATCCGTGTTCTCAATTAACTCATTGGCTTCCTTGACAGTCTGAGTCATGAAGTATCCATTGCTAGCTGTAGCTAGAGCATCCTGATATTTTCCTGCAACACCATTATAAAAGATGTTAAGATGAGGTACCTCGTTGAACCCATGGTGAGGGCAATCTACAACATATTGTTTGTATCGGTCTAGAGCTTCATGGAAAGTTTACGTCACAAGTTGTTGAAAGTTGGCGATCTTGTTCCTGAGTTGAATATATCTAGCCATAGTGAAAGACTTCCTCAAGAAAGCAGCCTTGTACTCCTCCCCATTCCTAATAGATCTTAGAGATAGCTTGAGGTACCAATTGTGTGCTCTGGCTACTAAAGAGAACTCAACCAGCCTGCACTTCAGGGCATCTTCTAGCATCCCATTCATCCTAGTGGTGTTGCATATTGACTCGAACCTAGAGAGATGGCGAATTGGGTTCTCACTAGACATACCGTAGAACTGGTTATGTTGTACTAAGTTGATGAGACCAGTCTTGATCTCAAAATCCATCCCCTCAACTGTAGGGACTTGAACTCCTTGCCCAATCACGAATTGAGTAGTGGGTGGGTCGTGGTACCGTAGTGCGAGTCTTGGAGCATTCACTCTTAACAGCCTCATGGGCTTGTTGGTTCACGATCCCGGTAGGTGGATCGAGACCTCCTTGTTGTTGATTACCGCCCACAACAGGTGGTAAGTTAAGTCCATCCTCATGTTGTCGTTTGCCATCTTGATTCGGGGTTGTTTTCCTTTCTTAGCTTGTCGTTCGAGACGTCCGAGCTCGTTCTCCAAGGGCAATGTATTGTCAGTTCTTTTGTTCCTCGTATTTCTCACCCTCATACACATGAAAGAAACAAAAAAAGAAAAATTGTGAGATTCGAAAAATCACGTGGTTCGATCGAATTGAATTTGCGGGATGATAGGGTTCGATCAACTGATTTTGGTTCAGTCGAACTGATTTCAGTTTGATCGAACTAAGCAGAAAATGCAAAAATTGAAAAAAAATTGTTATAGAAGAAAACTCAGTCCTAATCTCCTAGGCTCGCACATTTAGCCCCAGACAACAGCGCCGAAAACTTGATGTTTATCATGTTTTACCCTAGAAACCTAATTATCTGCAAGTGCACAGACGGTCAATCGTAGTACTTATGGATCAAATCCACCAAGACTAAAGACTAACACAAAGAGACAGGCAAGACTAAGCAATGGCTAAAACAGTAAGAGAGGTTGATTAAGGAGTCAATGATAAGGTGATGAAAGCAGTAAACGGAACAATGTGGGCTATAATTAGATAAGCAAGCAACCAGACCTGGGGTTTCAAAGGGTTTTTGGCGGGAACCGTTCAGATATGTGGTCAAGAAAAGAATGTTAAGATCTGTAGAATGTAGATCAAACTTTGAATTGAATCTAATCTAGTCTACCCCACTAGACCTTTGAGAATAGATCCACCTTGGGGTCTCAAGTGTGAATCTACGCCTAACCAATGTCCTTGAGGTACTAGCAACGTCACATATGCTAGCATTGAGAACCTCGAAGTCCCGGTAATCCAATTCAACGTTCTTCCATCGAACTATGCGGACCCGGTTAAGCAAAGTCTAGTTAAGGCTCACCAGGGTAGGTCGATCATGTTGGTCAGGCTAGACAGATCAATTCCAGACTTTCTTAATCACTGACTTGGGCGATCTGATTCGGTGTTTATCAGGCTCAGACTGAGGTCGATACTGGATATCGACCAGTGCATGGTCGGTATTCATCTGGGGAGGACGATATTTTGCAGTATCGACCACTCCCTGGTCGATATTCCCTCTGTCTGGTCGATATTGACTTTTGTTGACTTCTGTTGACTTTCCCGAAATTGATTCGTTTTTGCTCGTTTTCGTCCTTTTTGATCCCGAACTTTGCACGGTCCTTCTAAACACCTGGAAATGCAATATGTATGCAAATGCAATCCTAAAAGACTCTAAAACACTAGAAAACGTGCAAAACCGGGGAAAAGACGGGACTAAAATACTGACAAAAACCAAGCATATCAGTCATATCGAATTCGGGCTTCAAGTCAGTAATCAAGAGATGATCTCAAGGAGTTCTTTAGATGCTAATCTGGGTGATTCAATTAATGTTTGTCAGACTTGAATCATCATAACCCTTAAATCCAACTTGTCATGTCGAACCTAGGCTACATATCGATTTCTAAGGAATTCGATTTATCTTTTCTCTAAACCTAATCCGAACTTGAACCCTAGCAGTCCCTTTTGTATAACTCTATATCCTATCTAATGATCTACTCAGACATAGTTGATGCAAACAAGTAAGTTATTGTTGAAAGCATAAAACGATACTGAAATAGAATCAAAACACAGGTTCTTGAACGAGGTTCAATCGAACTCAGGGAGGTTTGATCAAAATGGGCCTCATTCCCTTCTGAGCCTCATTCTTTGCGGATCTGACCCAATGGGTTTTGCTCGGAGTGAAGGTTCGATTGAACCTTATGAGAGTTCGATCGACCTGTACTCCAGATGGGATTGACTTCTTTAGAACTTCATCCAAAACGCCCATAACTCTTCTACTCCCAAACTTTCTCTCTAGATCTGTGGAATCTTGAAAGGAGACAAAAAGGCTTCAAAAGCACATTAATAACTCGAAAAGGGGTTCACAATCCCATCAAAGGAGGAGACTGAAACACCCAGAAATAGGACATATCAGGCATCCATCTTGGTGTGGTCACACCCATGGTTACCATCCTGACGCCAAGACCAGCTATATGCAAAGAAGCTAACTTGAACCCTCCCCTCTGCGTTTGAGAGCTTATGGACCGAATAACAAACAATTGGAATATGGAACAAGTACAAAAACTTATTCATGAGGATGATATTCACTATATCTTAAATATGTGGCGAGGTACGACATCAGCCCGAGACGCAATAAGGAAGCACTATAGCAAAACTGGTAGATACACAGTGCCCTCCGGGTATAACCTCTGTAGAGAAATCAGGGACATTACGAGACCAATCTTTTTCGGACATTTTATAACGGCGCTTCATACTGTGGCATGGAAAGCGAAATGCCCACCCAAGTTACTACATTTCCTATGGCAGATTTTTACAGGATCGATAGTAGTTAAAATGAACCTTAGAAGTCTGGGCATAGTTGGGGATACTAGTTGTGACTTGTGTGGTGGGACAATGAGGAGATGGTGTTGCACACACTTATTGAATGTCTAGCGGCAAGATATGTATGGGCACTCTCCAAGATACCTACACCTCTTGCCATGTTCCCGAGGAGCTCCTTCTTCTATAAAATGTAGTTGAGGTTAAAAATAGTAATATGGAAGAGGGAAAACAAATTTTCCCTTGACTACTTTGGTACATCTATAAAAGGAGAAACAATATGATTTTCAAAAGTTTAAGACAGGACCCTCAAGATATAATCTAGGCGGCAGAGTCAGAGATGTCAATATGGCACGAGGCGAAGGCTGAAGGGAAAGATGGAGAGAACTCCGACTTTAATTTGGAGGCTCTACCACGTCAGTGGACTCAGTGTTTTATAGATGGATTGCAGAAAGATATAGATACCCATGCGGGATTAGGCTGGTGTCATCATGAGGGAAGTCAACAATTCCACGGTTTGGGCATATTCGGTGACCCAAACACCCTCACCCCTACACAAGGAGCTGGAGGCTATGAGGTGAGCTATGCAGTACATGAGTGATCAAAGTCGAGAAGCAGTGGTGTTCTTTACGGACAGTACAAAGCTAGTCCACATGATCGGGAATCCTAGCGATTGGCCGTCATTCAGGGAGAAGATAGTGGAGATACATCACCTGAAAGGCGTCTTTGATACATATCATCATAAATCCATTCCATGAAGACTGAACTGCACAATAGATGAGCAAAAATAGTCTGGTTTTTTTGTATAACTACATTTATCTCAATCTTGTATTACCGAACTGGGTCTTTGACCCCATTATTTAATATAGCATTGGCCGACAAAAATATTGACGTATCAAAGCTTCAGACTTATTTTTTTTGTCTTTACCTCAACAACTCTGGAGGCAACTTCTCTATTGCCCCTAATCGAATACCTCAAATCTCTTTAGGACACTCATTATTTACATTTATTTTTCTAAGTAAAAGTAGATACAAATGACAAAAAAACCGTAAGAAGTTGTGATATTTACAGTTTGAACTTGGGTAAAATCCACCCACCCAAATCCTGACCCGGAAAATTGAGAATGAACCAAAGAAAACCAAAATCGAGCCAATAAACCGAAAAATTGAGTAAACCATAGTTTTACCAATAAATTGAGTAAAACATAGGTTTACCAAGAAATTGAGTAAACCCTAGTTTTACCAAAACAAAACGCCTCCTCTAACACAACTCTTCACTTAAGAAATCGAGTCACTCTCATTCCTCTTAGCTCTTGCTCCCTTTCATCTCCATCATCTTCTATATACGAAATCGTTGAAAAAAAATGGTGAAAACAAGGGGGCGTAAGAGGAAAGAAATCTCATCGGAGGTCCCATAATCTTCGGCGGCGGCAGAGGAGAAAAGGAGAAAAGTGAAGTTTGTTAAGACGGTGGTGGAGGAGAAAATGCCGGCGGCGGAGGAGAGTACGACTGTGGCGGAGGAGAATGCAAAAAAGGTGGCAGAGGAGAATGCAACAAACGTGGCGGAGGAGAATCCAAAAAGGTGGTGGAGGAGAATGCAACAAAGGTGGTGGAGGAGGATGCGATGGTGGCAGAGGAGGATGAAGGGGAGGATGCGACGGTGGCGGAGGAGGATGGGGAGGAGAATGCAACGGAGGCGGATGATAATGAAGAAGAACTATGGTAGAACTAAGACAAAACTATGGTAGAACTAGGCAGAACCACTGTATAACTAATGTAGTAGAACTGTAGAACTAATGTAGAACTATGGTAGAACTAACACCACCCATTTTGGTTTTTACAGATTATTCACAACATCATCCCTAGCAAAACTTCAGAATAGGAGTCCATGTTGGATGACATGCTGGAAGTTGAAGATGATAAAGATGGGGATGACATAACAGTCGATAGTTGAGATAAGCTTGTGTATGAAAATTTACCAATCCGTTTTAAAGACATGTTTGCTGAAGATGTTGCTGCGCGAGAAAAAGTGGCAGACGAGACACAAGAGAGGGGAGAGGCCGAAGATGGAGTTGTTGGAGCTGAGGAAACGAGTGGTGTTATGAAGACTCTTAAGTCGATCTTCAAACTCATCAACAAACTTGATAAGAAGGTCGGTAGAGTTGCTTAGAAGGTTGATGACTTGGTTATAATTTAATATTGAACTTTTTTAACTATGAGTTTATTATTGTATTGACTTGTTTTGGTTATGACTTGTAGTAAACTTAATGATCAAGGATGATATTTTGGTTGACTTGTAGAATTTCAGTTTTACAGTCAATTTAAGTTTTACAATCAGTTTTACAGTCAGTTTCACACAGTTTTACGCAGGCATAACACATATTTAATATTAGTTAGATAACCAAAGATAACAACCATAGATAACATAAGTTTGACAACAACAAAAAAGAACATAATTCATTATAACCAAACACAACATAACACTTAGTTTTTTGAATGTGGTGGGTTGGTTTATAATGAGAAATAGATAAGTAAGGAAGTGTTCTGAAAAAATTTCGTTTGAAAACCAAATTATTTTGAAAATTTTCGTTTCGGTGCCAAAAATTTTCATATTTATTCTGAAAATTTTCGTTTCCCCCTCAAAATTACACTTAGTTTTACCGAGTATAATGATGTTACAAATGTTCTTCATAGTTTTACTTTTCGTCAATTCAATTGATTCTAGTTATACCTATATTATTAATTGCTTATTGTAGTTTTACTATTATTTTATCCGCCTTAAAATGTCAGCATTTCGTGATTAGTGCAAAAATACGTTTGAAATCATCATTTCCATGATTAACCATTTAGAACTTGTTATTAGTAAGTGAGTGTTCTTGGAAAGACATTGAAATGTATAAGACAAATTATGAAATTATGAGTTTTGCTGAAAACAAATTTACTAAATCACTTTCATACATGTAATTAACTTTCATACATATAATTAACTTTCATATGTGTTATTTAAATGTTGAATATCAATGAACTTTTCATAAAATCCAACTAGTAATACTAACTAGTGGTAACCAAAGTATTCCGTAATTTTATAGAAGTCGTGACTCAAATCTTAATACGTAGTAGTGGTAAACCAAAGTATTCCCTAGTTTTACTGAAGTTGTAACCCAAATATGACAGTACTTGATTGATTCAAGAAATACAAAGCAGTAGTAAACCAAAATATTCCTTAGTTTTACAGAACCTGCAACACAAAATGGAATCTAAAGCAGTACATATTAAAACAACACAATCATTCACTTAGAAAACTATTCCTTCCAAATAATAACCAATTCAAACCGAAATTTTGCCTTGGTCTCCTTTTGTTTTGTGTCCGACTACGCCGTTCTCCGACAGATGGCTTCCTCTTATCATGTTTCCTTCCCATCTTCATGTCGCAATCTGAAGGTATGATNAATCTGGAGGTATGATCTGAATCTTTTTAATGTAATCTGGTATAATCCAATCACACTGGTCCGACCCAGA
>OVAU01001706.1:0-14085 GCA_900406315.1 Biscutella laevigata subsp. laevigata
AACTCTATTATTGTCGCACAGAAGAGAGAGAATTCAAAAGCATATGTTAACTTGAAATGGCTAATCTATTAAGCAACCGTTTCATACGCCAAATTTTTTTTATATAATCATGAATATCAGTTTCAAAATGTGTTGTTAGACAACAAATGAATTCAAACCAACAACAACATATACAAAACGAATTCGATATGCACTTTTTTCTTTCCCTCTCTTTACAGGTTTGAGTAAATCTAAATGCTATTGCAAGCAAAATAGAGTTTCTCTTTTCTAAAATTAGAATGATATTGACTATATATATATATAAAGATATTTTAGGAGAACATCTGAGTAAAGAGGAACTCTAATCAGAAAAGTGCCACAAAATATGGGACTTGGAATTAGGAAAAGTCTAGGGACATAGATCTCAAGATCACTCAAAACCACCAACACTAATCGTTAACTAGATTTTGACCCACGCCAGGGATGAAATATTATATTTATATACAATAATATTTATATTATTATCTTTCAAGTTATTTGTTTGAATCATATATTTTAAATATTAAAAACTGAGCATTATATTTTCTAAATTTACTTTGATATTTCAGATGCGATAGAAATTTGAATATTTAAAAAATATATATATATATATATAATATTTTTGAAATTTACTCTGTGAATGTAACATAAGTTAAGTAGGTTCTCAATTAATATATAAGATTATGATTTTAAATTTTGTGTTTATATTTCATAAATTTACTTTGATATTTAATGTTACTTGAATATTTCAAATCTCAAAAAATTAAATATAATACTTCCTAAATTTACTCTGTGAATGAAGGCTAAGTAGGTTCCGAAGTAATGGTAATTGTAACCGATAAGCGATCGCATGGCTGACACGTGTTCATATTCCAAAGGCGTTTACACGATACGGTCTACGTAGTCTCGCACACAGACCAAACTTCCTCCTTTTATTTTGTTTTATAATTAAAACAACGACTGTTGATATTACAAAATCACTTATTAAAAGTTTCAACCTTTGTAACTGCGAGATCCTCGCCGTGAAATTTGTTTCGTCTGTTGTCTTTTTTGCTGGCTTTGGTTTTTCTTCTCTCTCTGTGTATACTTTTCGTTTTGCTGACCCTTTTGCGCAACATCTTCGTTGGCTCCGTAGAACACTCATGTCTGGTTTATACAATAACTCCTCTTACTTCTCTCCTGCTCGAGCTGCTTCTCCTCAGATTAGAAACACTCCTGAAATCGACAGGTTTGTCCAAACCCCTGATTTTATATATTGATTTTATAGAATACCGATCTGTGTTCCATTTCCTGCTCGAACAGCTCTCAGTACTTGTCGGAGCTTCTCGCCGAACACCAAAAGCTTACGCCTTTTGTGCAGGTCTTACCAATATGCAGTCGACTGTTAAATCAAGGTTCATCTTTTTTTCATTCATCTCTTGATGTTTTGATTCGGATCTATGTTTAGTTCTATCTGCTGTTTCTTACTAAATGTTTGGTTCAGTTAGTCTAATTAGTCAAGAGAGTGAGATCAAGTAAATTAATTGTCAGGCTTATTCATTTGGTCTGATTGATCAATGTGTTCAACATTACTCAGTTTAGTACTAACCTTACTGTCAATTTCCTTTTGTTGTTGTTGTTCATTTGAACCTTTCTTGATGTGCAGAGATGTTTCGAGTATCTGGAATGATGTCTAACCAAGGCTTTGGCGATTTTGATAGACTTCGACACAGAAGTCCCAGCCCTATGGCCTCTTCTAATCTTATGTCTAATGTGTCTAACACCGGGATAGGTGGCTGGAACGGCCTTCCTCAGGAGGTTTCATCTTCTATCTCTTCCATAACACTTGATCAATTTGCCTACTGACTTCAGTTTCATAGTTCTATAGTTGGTGTTAGTAAATAAGCTATGTCTAATGTTGTTTAGAGTTTCATTTTTGAGTTCACAAGGTCTTGGTATATATATGCTAGAGTACTAGAACCATTTACATTAGCTTCTATCTTTTGCAGTGCTTCACAAAGTTTAATTTAAAAACATGAGACGTATTTTCGCTGATCGGTCTTACTTGTGCATGGTGGGATAAGCTAATAAACTCAGTTCTTACAGAGACTTAGTGGAACACCTGGAATGACAATGGACTGGCAAAGTGCGCCTGGTAGCCCCAGTTCATACACCGTTAAAAGGATTTTGCGTCTGGAGATTCCAGTAGATAACTATCCTAATGTGAGTACTCAGTTTCTCTAGTATGCTTATGTCTTTGCTCATCATTCACAAAGGAATTGACTGGCAATATGCTTATTTTTCCACTGTTTTACCAGTTCAATTTTGTTGGACGACTTCTCGGCCCTAGAGGCAACTCGTTAAAACGCGTTGAAGCTACCACAGGTTGCCGTGTATTCATCAGAGGGAAAGGGTCAATCAAGGATCCGGAAAAGGTGAGATCCATGAAGTAATTGGGAGTTTGTCAAACACTTTCACAAACTAAGCCAACCATGGTTGATGATATAACATAGGAAGATAAGCTAAGAGGAAGACCGGGATATGAACACCTGAATGAGCAACTTCACATCTTAATAGAGGCAGATCTTCCAGCAAGTATAGTTGAGATGCGTCTGCGACAAGCTCAAGAAATTATAGAGGAGTTACTAAAGCCTGTGGTAACACACATTTTTTCCTCTTATATTCTTACAGTTTTGTTATGCTAACATCCGTACAAGGCATTAAGAGTCTTGTTGTCTTCTTTGGTGGGAGTTAAATTAGAAAGGCCACGTTTTTCTCCTTTGTTGTTTTGCTCCATTATTACCTGTAGGCCTCTCTTTTTCGTCATTTCATTTTTATTTATGATTTATAATGCAGGACGAGTCGCAAGATTTCATAAAGAGACAGCAGCTGAGAGAACTGGCGTTGCTAAACTCGAACAATCTGAGGGAAGAGAGTCCAGGGCCAAGCGGCGGTGGAAGCGTTTCGCCTTTCAATTCAAGTGGTAAACGCCCCAAAACAGGATGCTAAAGGACCGTTTTGTTCTCTCTTGACTCCCAAAACGCTTTTTGTTAATGGTTTCTTCAACCAAAAGTACGTTTCTCTCTCTGCATACACACGCACATGTGGTTTCACCAGTAGTGGCTGCAATGGTGGTGTTAGGTTAGTCAAGGCCTCCCTGGTCTCTCTCCAGTGAGTGAAAATGGCGCGGATTGCAATTCTTATTGTAAAAACATGAACACAACAGAAAACACATTTATTGGATTGATTCTTATCGTTTGGTTTTTAAAACTTTTATGAAAGTTCTTTGGTTTTAGTCTTAGACATTATATTGAGAAATACTTTTATGTGTATATATACTTCTTGTTGTACATGTATATGATTGGTAGAAATTTGGTTTTAGTAAAAGATTGTCAAGGAACAAAGTACATAGGATTAGGAATCTTGAAGGTACGATCTCCTGAGAATTCTCCTTGTAAGTCACTCCATTGATCACCTACATTACCCCAAATCCTGTAACCTTCTTCCATTATTTGCTTTCTGATTCTTGACTTGTATATTGTTCCGCTTTGTCTTTTGTTTTCTTCTGTCCTGCAAGTTTGAACATGTGTCCACATTGTGACTTGTATGTTCATGTGTGGTTTGTGATTAAGCAAGTTTCTTTTACCTCATAATCAACCTTTCATAACCGATGAATCCTTGATTCTGCAAATTTTCTTGTGTTGCCTCTCGAAGGGTATCTTCATCTCTACCGGTTACTAGGAAAACTTTGAAGCCTGTTTGTATCAGTTTATTGAACAGTTCAAGAACAGGTCGTATTGCTGGAGACACTCCTTTCATAGCCCATGTTCTAAATCCGGCTGGATCATATGGGTCACATCTACATGTTATAATAACAAAGACATCATAACCATTAGCCACACTTTACTTTTTCAATTTTTTGCTATCCAAGAAGTTTTGGATTCTAGGGTTGGGAATCGAAACAGTTTCCTAATTGCTATTTCAAACTTATGACTAGGTGGCGATCCTTTGGTTTCGGTTCAGATTTATTCAGGTTTCGGTTTGGATTCATTCAGATTTTGGATTTTTCGGGTTTTGTTTAAATGATCCATTTAAGTAATTTTATTTTTGGGTTAGATTCGGTTGAGATCTTTTCATGTTGGGTTTGATTCGGTTGAGATCTTTTTATGTTGGGTTCAAGTGTACTAAAATATACTTTCGAATCCTCTCATGTTTGAGTATTTTCATCCAAGAATACTATAAAATACTCTAAGTACTAATAACCTTGAAAATTTAACCCATATTCATTAGAACATATTAAAAACAAAAAATCAACATACAAATTGAGAATAAAACATACCAGTATATTAAATATTTGAAAAATTAATATTAAACATTAAAAATATATTAAACATTCAAAAATAAGAATAAATATTAAATATTTAGGTTTATGTTTAGACTTTTCAGGTATTACTTCAGATTTCAGATTTAGTTCGGGTTTCGTAAATAAGATCTGTTGAGTAATTTAATATTTTCTTCGGATTCAAAAGGTAATTTTTTTCGGTCGGTTGAAATTCGGATTTTGGATTAAAAAAACAGGATTTAGATTGAGAATACAAGAAAAGAATGTGTGTACCCGTATCTCTTAAGTCGATAGTAAAAGACATTCGAGACGCAAGTATCATCAACATCCAAGATCCATGCATCCATACCATCACTAGGGAGGACTATCTCATTCAGATAACCATTGATTTGTTCCACAGTCAACTTGAGGTCTCGTTGGTACTGACCAGCAAGCATATAAACCTCAACGTAACCAAGACATTGCAGAGGAACAATGCGCCATGCACGTACATTGTTGGTCTCTACTGCTAGTCTCCAGCTTAAGCAATAGCTAGCTGGATAGTTGCCGTCCATTGGTATCCATGACCTTTTGCTGCTTGCCACTGAGAAGATTGTTAGGAGAATGAGAAGCAACGTCTCTCTTTCCATTCCTCTTGATTCTCTTTGGTTTCTCTAAAGGTTTCATGCAAGAGATAGGTAGAGGTAATGCGGATGCTTATTAGTATAAAAGTCTCGGGGACTCAAATGATGTGTAACCGAAATAGTGAACTCTATGTGTAAGGTTGGGCAAAACATCTGAACCCGAACCCGACCCAAAACATACTAGTCCAAACCCGAATTAAAATATGAAAATAGATGAATGGATCCTACATGGGTTTTCTGGGTTAAAACTCGAACCGAACTCGAGATTCGAAATAGTACGTGAAAGATCTGAACCTAAGTATAAATTTACACTATTATTTTGAAGCATCTGATATATATTTTTTAATGTTTAATATTAATTTTTTAGATATTTAATATATTACTCATATTCTCAATTTATGTGTATGTTTATTTTTTGTACATTTGTAATATTTTTATTGAAAATAGTTTATTTTCGAGTTTATTAGTATTTCAAGTATTTTTTTTAGTATTTCTGGTTGAAAATACCCAAACTCGATCCGAACCCGGAAGGATTCGAAAGTATTCGGTTCCCCTTTACCCTACCCTTATCAAGAAAGATATGAACCAAATCCGTACCCAAAAATAACCCAACGGATCTTCTAGCCTCAACCTGATAGATTCTACTCGAACTCGACGAATACCCAACCCATTATATGTGACTAGTGAGCAAAAATTGTTGTTAAGAAAGGAAAATGAAACCTTTCTTTCATCTACACCATTTCCTAACACTTTCTTCCAAAACTGCCCCAAATCCTAGGAATATGTATAAAGAAGAATAACTAAACAAAAGCAGTGGAACAATATATATAGCACATAGTTTCTACGGGAGGAGTCATGGAGAAAGATATGTATAAAATCAATGGTGAAATAAGAAGACTAACAAAAGAAAGTAGTGAACCTTGAGAAATGAAGAAGAGAACTCATACCTATGATGTGGAGGTGGATGAGCTTAGTTAGTTTTGTAGTAGTGAGAAGAGATGGTTGGTTATAGTGGTATTTAAAGAGCTTTGGTTGGGTCAAAAAATTTGCTGGCTTCATCCACTAAGTGTCACCATTTTCTTTGTTATGAGGTAAGCAAAAAGTAATATTAATATAACTTAAGGTCAAAACAAAGCACCACACATATTCACTAACACACATGTATCGCCACTATTTATATTATAAAGTCTAAACAACATTCATCCTCTAAACAATGTATATATATATCTAAAGTAGAGGAATCGCATTTATAAGTGGCATGATATCTTTTTAGTTAGTATATAACACAAAGTGGAGGAGCTACACTAGACTTAATCGTTATATATACTTCATGATCATCTTTTTTGGGTTCTAACTAGTTCACTACATTCTAACTTTTCAATTCAAAATTCATTAGTAAGAAGTGATTTGATCTTATAAAATATTTTAGGATTCATACTAATTTTTGATGTGAGATATTATTTCTTATTACATCTCCCTGAAATAATGATTTTTTAACCATGAATTTTAAAATAAGGAACCAAAATTAGTTTTTGTTCATACCGATAATTATTGATCAGGTTAGATTGTTTAAATTGGGTTGATACAATGTTAAGTTCATAATTTTCCATTTAGAACTAATTGACAATGAATAACTCATATTCTTTCCAAATTACGATTTGAAATAGTATTTCCTAATATATGTTTAATGGTTTCTAAATAAAGTCAAAGGGTAAGTCTACGTATTCATGTAGTATTTGAAGACATAGATCGTATAGCTTCTTAGATTGGAATGGTAGTATTTAGCACAAATTTGTCAAACCAACCAAAAACGGACCGACTAAATAGCAACATTATGGATTGGATTCTGACAAGGATTAGATTGTTGTCAATACAAAAGTGGATGACACGTACGTATAGTTTGCATAATGGAAAATGTAAAGGATAACAACTAAATGGAGCTATGAATTAATTTTTGTCATCAAATACTAAATTGGCAATTCCGTTATAAGTTGTTTTGCTTTAATTATTAAACATAAAAAGGAATAATTTCAACTTATAATAATTAACAAAAGAAAACATCACAATTGCTCGTTGATTGAGATATTATAAAGTTTGCTCACCAAGAAGATCTCAGGGTTAGAGGCGATTTTTTACGGCGGCCATCTCTAGGGTTCCGCCGTCTACACCGTGGGAACTCCTCGTTCTCTTCCGACTTTTTCCATGGATCCTCCGGTTTCCGACTCTCCTCCGCGAAAACTCGATCCGGATCTGTTCCTCCGTAGCTCCCCTCTGGATCTCCTTGCAGTTTGCCCTTCCTTGGCTCGAGCATCTTGCGATCTCGCTGACCCCCCTCCTCGCGTCACTCCTCCACATACGGCTCCTTCTTCGTCAACCGTTCCTCCTTCTTCTGCGCCGGTGACTTATGCTGCGGCCGTGAAACCGAAAACACTCAGGAATCTTAGGCATATATCTGCCCCTTCGTTCTCTTCTGATGGTATACCCATGGTCCTGGCTCCGCCCTCGGTTTCCTTTAGCTCGGGTAATGTATGGCCAGATCATGTAGTAGCTTATTTTCACGGCTCTCCTCCTTCGCCTGGGAAAGTTTTTGCAGATCTGAATCCCATCTGGGGTATTCACGGACGAATATCTATACGAAAGTACTCTGCTCAGATTTACTTGATTTATATCCCTTCGGAGGCTACTAGACAATGGGTGCTTGATGTCGGATTCTGGCAATCCGGGAATTGTGCCTTCTCAGTTACCATTTGGACTCCGTCTGCGACTGACTTGAATATGAAGCTTGAGTATGCTCCTCTCTGGGTTATCTTAGAGAACCTTCCTCCTGTTTTGTTCAATTTTGAAGGGATCAGTTCGGCTGCCTCAGGGGTTGGGTTTCCTCTTTACACTGAAAGATCTAAGCTCGTTCCGAATAAGGCTGGCCGTGTTAAGATTAGAGTGGTCATGGAGCTTGATGGTCCTTACCCGACCTCAGTCAGAGTCAAAGACAAAGATGGAAGATCAGTGTTGGTTAATGTTCACTATCCCCACATCCCTCAAAAGTGTCCTCATTGTCAGGAGTTCGGTCATCTCCATTTTCGTTGTCTGCAGAAAGGTTCTCACTTATCTACTCCTGGTCCCCTGCGTGAGCCTACACTGGTTGATGAATCTTTGAATTCCAAAGAGGTCGCGACATCTCCACCCCGGGTAGTCGCTCCGGTTCATTCTCTCGCTTCTCACATTGTAACAACTCTCCCGGTTGAGCAGAGTACCACTCCCTCAGTCACCAGTCAAGCTCTTAACAAGCCAAATCTCATCACTGCCACGGTTAGTTCAGCAACAGACTCGGATTCTCTCTCTGATGCAGGTTTCAACTCACCTGCTACAGGAGTTCATCGCAATTCTATAGAAATGGATTTGGTTCCAGCTGCCTCTCTAAATCGCAGGGATCCTTCTCCCTCATCTTCGAAGTTACTACTTGAGGATGAAATTATCTCTTCACATCAAAAGCTGCTGCGATCTAGGGACAGTGCGAAGTTCTATGTCTCTAACAATAGGTCATCGGTGAGAACTAAGAGCTCTCCTCGCAATCGGAAAAAGACTAGAAGGTTCTTAAGACAACAAATTGTGAGGGACCTTCATCACGAAACAGATCTTGGTGATTACAGTTCGCAAGAGGATCCTCCTCAAGGCTTCTATTCGGATGGTTAGTTCTCTGACGCCAGTGGTTCTGGGGCTTCCCCCGAACTATAAATCCGCCATCTCATCTGTATAGTCTCTGAGCTCTATATTTCTTAATCTATGATTTTTTCTTGGAATGTTAGAGGGCTAAATGCCAGAAGCAAGCGTCGTGCCGTAGCTCTTTGGTTGAAAGATAATAATCCCTTAGTCGGTGGTCTTTTGGAAACTAGAATACAAGAGGACTCTCTTGTTGACATAATGCTATCTTCGTTCCCTTCTTGGCGTTATGTTTGTAACTACTCGGAAACTGCCTTGAATGGTAGAATTCTTCTGATTTGGCAACCGGAAGTCTCGGTGGTAGTCTACCACACATCTGACCAGTGTATGCTCTGTGGGGTTTCTTTTCTCTCAACAGGGCAGTCCTTTACTGCTGCACTTATATACGCTCGTAACTCGGAATCGGAACGTCAGTTATTATGGGACCAATTGGTTACTTGGTCTTCTAATCCGTTACTAAGAGGTTCTCCTTGGGTCCTTTTGGGCGATTTTAACCAGGTCCTAAATTCCGCAGAAATGTATTCCGCTTATCCGTTCTTAACCAACATGAATGATATGCTGAAATTCCAGGAGTGTGTGAATCTTTCTGGCCTAGCAGATGTCTCTTTCAGAGGATGTTATTACACATGGACAAATCATCAACCTCACAATCCCATAGCTAGGAAGCTGGATAGGGCATTGTGCAATGAGGAGTGGATTGATAGATTCCCCAATGCCATTGCCACTTTTGATTCTCCGGGTCCTTCTGATCATTCACCGTGTTCGGTTAATCTAGGTCATCCCCTCCCGCCTCGTAAAATCCCATTCAGGTACTTTCACTTCATGTCTACGCATCCAACCTTTCAACCTTTATTGCGAGCTGCTTGGTTGGATATTCTGCCCTCTGGATCGCGCATTCAGATTTTACTGAACAGGTTGAGGAATGCTAAGGCTATCTGCAAACAACTTAATAGGACATGTTTTAGTGACATTTCTCGTCGTGCGAAGGAAGATTTTTCTCATTTGACCAATTGCCAAGACAGATTACTTTCTCATCCGTCACCCGTTTTATTTGCTGAAGAAAGGGAAGCTCAAGAAGCTTGGTTATTCTGGTCTACTACTGAAGAATCCTTTTTGGCGTCAAAAATCCCGTGTCAGGTGGTTGCAAGAGGGGGACTCGAACACTGGCTTCTTCCACAAAGCTATTAAGGTTAATGCAACAAGAAACACCATTCTGTCTCTTCGTGATGAGTGCGATATTCGGATTACTCGGCCAAACTTATTACGAGATCATATTGAAGGGTTCTATAAGAGTCTCCTCGGATCAAGAAACCCTTCAGTCATTCCTTACTCCGTTGAAGCCATCAGAGAACTTACACCCTACCGCTGTCCTCCATCCCTATTTGACAGACTCACTAAACTTCCATCGCTCATGGAAATAAAGGAAGCTTTATTCTCGCTCCCCAAGGGTAAAGCTCCTGGCCCCGATGGGTTTTCGGCCGAGTTTTTTATAGATTCTTGGGATACGGTCGGGTACGATTTTATCACAGGGGTCCAAGACTTCTTCATTTCAGGGAGGTTACCGAGACAGGTTAACGCGACGGTTTTAGCTTTGATACCCAAGCGGGTGGGTGCAGACAAGCTCTCGGAATATCGCCCTATTTCCTGCTGTAACACCTTATATAAGGTTTCCTCGACCATCCTTGCATCCCGGTTGAAGTGGTTCTTGAATGATGCTGTTCAACGTAACCAGGTTGGGTTTGTAAGTGGGCACTTGTTGTGCGAGAATGTACTGTTAGCTTCAGAGCTAGTCGTTGATTATCACAAAGATGGCCCTTTAACTAGAGGATGCCTTCAGGTGGATTTGGTCAAGGCATATGACAACTTAGACTGGGGTTTCTTATTCAACGTGCTCAAGGCCATTAATCTTCCTCTTATCTTTATTAGATGGATTGAGGAGTGCGTTACTACGCCGTACTTTTCTATATCAGTTAACGGAGAACTTACGGGTTTTTTCGCGGGTCAGAAGGGGCTTAGGCAGGGTGATCCTATGTCTTCCTCATAATTCGTCCTGGCAATGGATATATTGTCCCGCGAACTTGATGGTGCAGCGGCTTTAAATCTCTTTGGTTGTCATCCGAAGGGCAGATTTCCACTGGTCACTCATCTTAGTTTCGCAGATGATCTGCTAATTTTCTTTGACGGAACCGACATATCACTAGATGGTATTATGGCTGTTCTTAACAGGTTTCATGTTGGTTCTGGGCTCCACCTAAATGCGAGTAAAAGTCTCCTCTTTTTAGATGGTAACAATCAAGGATTAACTCATCAGCTCTCAACTAGATATGGGATCTCGATTGGTGCACTTCCTGTTCGCTATCTTGGACTTCCCTTGCTTCCACATAAAATGAGACCGACTGACTATCAACCCTTATTAGATAAGGTTCGGGCAAGGATCACCTCTTGGCTTGTCAAACGGCTTTCCTTTGCCGGGAGATTACAGTTAATTCAATCGGTTATGTATAGTCTGGTTAACTTCTGGCTTTCCGTGTTCCCGTTACCCATGGGATGTTTAAGGAAACTAGAAAGGATGTTCTCGGCCTTTCTCTGGAACGGAAATGCAGACTCCGCTGCGGGTGCTAAGATCTCTTGGGCCACTGTTTGTACCCCAAAGGTCAATGAAGGATTAGGTTTGCGTAGGCTTTGTCCATTGAGCACAATCTTTGTTTACAAATTGATATGGCTCCTATTTACAAGATCGGGGTCACTATGGGTGGCGTGGACTAAGGAATACTTAATTAGGGACCGCCAATTTTGGGCTCTTCATAATCAATCAGATGGAAGTTGGATTTGGCGAAGATTGTTAAGGGAAAGAAGTGGAGTTCGTGACTTCTTGATCACAAAGCTGGGAAATGGTTTATCTACATCTTTCTGGTATGATAACTGGTCCACATTCGGATCTCTTTTGACTCTTACAGGAGCAAATGGCCCGAGGGTGCTGGGAATTCCTAAGAATGCTTCGGTCGCAGGGGCCTTTCACATTGCTAATTGGACAGCCTCCGTTAGTCGGCATCCCATCTTCGTACTCATGCGAGCCTGTATCCCTACTATCCCAGTGTTACATATCGATGAATTGGATCAGGTGCTTTGGATGACATCTTCAAATACAGTGCCGGCGGAGTTCTCTGTTTCTAGGACATGGGAGGCTATGTTTCCATATCATGCACCTATATGGTGGTCTGCCTCTGTTTGGTTCCCACAACGCACTCCAAAGCATGCGTTTATGCTTTGGACCCTTCTTCATAAAAGGCTACCAACTAGAGATCGGCTCACTGGTTGGGGATTGGCTGTGCCCCTATCCTGTCCATTATGCTCCTCTATTGCTGAAACTCAATCACATTTGTTTCTTGAATGTTCCTTCTCTGCTCAGGTATGGTCATCCTACTTTGCAAACAATACTCTGAACCCACCGCAGCAATTCGAAGCCTTAGTTGGATGGGTAAGGAATGCATCGCCTCACCCTAAAGTCATTACGATTTGCTCGATTCTTCTTCAATTTGTGGTATACGAACTCTGGAAGGAGCGAAATTCAAGGGTCCATGGAGGGAACGTCATGTCTCCGATGGTAGTAATTCGTGAGATCAATTTGCACATGCGCACTAAGCTACTTGGCTTGGCTTGGATAAGTTATCTGGTCACACTGATGTGGGAACTTCTTTTTTAGCATTTTTGTTTAGGTTTTTCACTCTTTAGCTTTCACCATTAGCTCGTAATCTCCTTTGAGGCTCGTGTTATGTACTCCTCTTCCGTAAGCTCTGTAATTCGATTTGAAATTAATAAAGTATATTAAAAAAAAAAAAAAAAAAAAAAAAAAACACAAAATTTGNTGTGAACAGTTTAGCCAATTAGCTCACACCTCATTAACTAACGCTCCATTTGATATATTTCCATGTCCTTTTGATTTTTTTCTTAGATTTGAATACCACTAACAACACCTTCACTTTTCTTTATCTTTACAACTTTTTTAATGTATAATGGATGCTTTCATTTTAAAACTATAAAAAGTCAACTAGTTTACTTAATTAAAACACCACTTACCAAGAGTATCTCACTATGAATTCACAATATACCAAGAACAAAATATAAAAGTCAAAGTCTTTTTTATTCATTTTTGTTGAAGATGCTCCCATTTTTAAACTATTGGAAATCACAATTATCCATCAAATCCTCATAATTTCATAAATATAATATGTTAATATTTTACGCAATCTCTCAATTTTTATGAACTATTATCCACAAAACCAGCAAAGTTTCACTAAATAAAAAAATCTAACGTTTCAAAATATCTCAATTTTTATGGACAATTGTCCACAAAATCAACATTACTCCCATAATATACCAAAATATAAAACCCTAGTTTTTTACCAAATATCTCAATTTTATGGAATATATATACACTAAATCAACAAAATTTCCAAAATAAAGAACTCTAAATTTTCCCAAGTCTCTCAATGTTTATGGACTATTATTCAGCAAATAACCGAAACGAACTATAAAATTCTAACATTTTACAAAATATTTGTACTTTAGGAATATTATCCACCAAATTAACAGAGTTTTCCAAAAATAAAAAATTCTAACATGTTACAAAACCTCTTACTTGTTGTGGACTATATTATCCACCAAATAAACATTATTTCTCAAATGATAAAATTCTAACATTTTACAAATCTCAAGTTTTTACAGAATATTATCCATCAAATCACCATAAATTCCCAAATTACAAAATTTTAGAATTTTCAAAAATATCTAACTTTTGAAGACTAATCCACCAAATCAGAATAACTTCTCAAAATACAAAATTCTAACAAATTTCAAGTCTCTCAATTTTTATGGACTATTATCTACCAAAAACCATAATTTCACAAAATTCTAGCGTTTTAAAAAATATCTCACTTTTTATGGACTATTATCAACCAAATAACCATAACTTCCCAAACACAAAATTGCAGCATTTTAAACAATCTCTAAATTGTTTTTGAATAATCCAACAAATCATCATAACTTCCTAACTTACAAAAATTCTATCATTTTACAAAATCTCTCATTTTTCATGGATTATTATCCACCATACGAGCATAGTTCTCCAAAGTACAAAATTATATCATTTTACGAAATCTCTAGATTTTTTTGGATTTTTATCCACGAAATCATCATAATTTCTCAAAGTACAAAATTGTAGCATGTACAAAAACCTCTCAATTTTTGGCCTATTATCCACCAAATAATCATAACTTGCCAAAATAAAAAAATTTAGGTTTTACAAAATCTCTAAATATTTGTGGATTATTATCCTCTAATATATTAAAAGAGAAGTGATTTTGCAGACGTGTCAACGCCACAATTTTTCTAGATTCTTTTATTTTA
>OVAU01001709.1:0-14073 GCA_900406315.1 Biscutella laevigata subsp. laevigata
CATAGGCTAAGTGGATTCTCAATTAATATATAAGATTTTAATTTAACTTTTCTTTTGATAAATTTTTATGATAAGAATAAAATCCCTAATCTAGTAACTATGATTTAAAATGGATTTGAAAATCCATTAAATACCAAATCAACAATGGTTACAACGTGAAATAAGTGAGGTTAGATTAAAAAATAGTAATTTGTAAACCCTAGTAGAAATATATGTAAGACCATATCCAATGCATGACTTTTGATTTATATTTCTAGGGTATCTTAAAATAAAAAGTAATAAAATATTAAGGAAAGGTAAGAACACTATTAGAACAGTATCTTATATGAAAACCTTGAGAATTGTATCTTAAGCAAAAAAAAATATAATAAAAAATTATTATTTTAATCTAAGAACCTTTAATTTGGTCTCTATCCATTGCTGATGCTGGCCAAGTGCGGTGGAATCAGAGCCGTCGATCTCAAACACGGCTTAATGGGCCCCACGTCTCGACCAGTTCCCAAGGACCCATAGATTTTATAAAACTTAAACCCCCCAAAATCTCTCTCCCTCTCTCCGCCTCCCTTTACGACCAAATCACCAGAGCTCAACGAGCTCTCTTCTCTATCTCTCTCTCGACGCACTTCTTCGTCTCCGGAGTAATATACAGAGGAATATTGAAGTTTTGAATCTAACTCGGAGGCTTTTCTCTTTTCATATCCACAAAGACTAAACCAGATCGGATCGGATTTGTTTTTTTAACCAATTGGTAAGATGCAGACGTCCAACGGCTCAGACTCGGCGTTGGCAACTTCCGGAACCACGCCGCCTCTTCAACAAACGACTCCTCCGCCTCAGCAGCAGCACTGGCAGCATCAACAACAGCCACCACCTCAACAGTGGATGGCGGCGATGCAGTATCCCGCCGCAGCGATGATGATGATGCAACAACAACAGATGATGATGTATCCACAACAATACGTTGCATACAATCAAGGTCAATATCAGCATCTCCAATACGCTTCTTCGTATCATCAGCATCAGCAGCATCAGCAGCATCAACAATCGAATACACATGAGCGTGGATCTGGAGACGATGTTAAGACTCTTTGGGTCGGTGATCTTCTTCATTGGATGGACGAGACTTATCTTCATTCTTGCTTTTCTCACACCGGCGAGGTAACTTCTCCTTCATTGTCGCTCTCTCTTCCGATTTATAGAAGGAATTATTAGTTAAGTGGTGAACAGAGATCCCTTTTTGCAGATCTTAGACATGTTCGTGATTTTCTTGTTTTCTGATTCATTGTCAAGTCAAGGACGTTTTGGCCAAGTTGTGCTTTAATTTCAAAAACTGCTAAATTGGATTAGATCTAATGATTGTTGAATTTTCCGTGGAAACTGCTTAATATGGTAATGGAGAACAGCATTGACTTGAAAAGGACAGGATAACTTCAGATTTCGTTTGGCAATAAATACTGTTGCACTTTTTCACCGTTTAGATGAACTTTTCTTGTAAGGAACAAAAAGAACATAAAGAGACTACCTCTTCCGGATTTGGCAATCTTTTCACTCAAAATTTAATTGGATAATATTTATCACTTATTATGATCTAATTTACATACATGCATAAATATTAATTGCATAGTTCTTCGTTTTATGATCTTTCTTTGAGTTTCCTTCAATTTGTTGTTTTGTGATGTGCTCAGGTTTCTTCTGTGAAAGTTATACGTAACAAACTAACTTGTCAATCAGAAGGGTATGGGTTTGTTGAGTTTCTTTCGCGTGCTGCAGCTGAAGAAGTTCTTCAGAACTATAGTGGTTCAGTGATGCCAAACTCGGACCAGCTCTTCCGTCTGAACTGGGCATCATTTAGTACCGGTGAAAAAAGAGCAGTAGAAAGTGGTCCAGATCTATCGATATTTGTTGGAGATTTGTCTCCAGATGTGACTGACAATGTATTGCAAGAGTTATTTCTTGGTAGATATCCTTCTGTTAAAAGCGCCAAGGTTGTGATAGATTCCAATACTGGCCGGTCCAAAGGTTACGGTTTTGTTAGGTTTGGTGATGAAAATGAGAGAACACGGGCTTTGACTGAAATGAATGGAGCTTTCTGTTCGAACAGGCAAATGCGAGTAAATATTGCAACCCCCAAAAGAGCGGTTGCAAATCAGCAACAACATTCTTCACAAGGTAGACATTGGACAGTGACATATCTTATTGACTTCATGCTTCCTGCAATCTAGATACTGAGATTTCCTTTGTTGTTTGATTTCTTTTCGTACTTCTCTGCGTGTTTCCATCTGGTTAGTAACTGCAACTAGCTTTCTGATTCTTTTTATTAAGTTTACTAGTTTTGAGTGAGAGGGAGGGGAGACGGTTTTTATTCTAAGGACTTCAAAGTTAACACACTCAACAAAGCTTTTGAACTACAAAATTTGATGTTTTCATTGGATTAGCTGTGATACTGGCTGGGGGGCATGGAGCAAATGGTTCCATGGCACATGGCTCGCAGTCTGTTGGCGAATCAAATACCTCAACAGTGAGCTTGTCATATTCATTTGATTTTGCTAGCATTATTGAAGCTCCGTATTGTCTTGCTTGCTCAATTTAGTTAATTCTACTGCAGATATTCGTTGGTGGCCTTGACCCTGATGTTACTGATGAAGACCTCAGGCAACCTTTTTCTGAGTTTGGTGAGGTTGTTTCAGTTAAGATCCCAGTAGGCAAAGGATGTGGGTTTGTCCAATTTGATAATAGGTGCGCTCCTCATCTTGCAGTAGTGTTTCAATCATATGATATGAGCAACCTATAGGTGCTTATGTAATAGCGAAGATAGGTAATTTAAAAGCAATTTGCGTACGGTTTTGACAGGAAGAGTGCTGAAGATGCCATTCAGAGTTTGAACGGGACAGTGATTGGCAAGAACACTGTCAGGCTCTCATGGGGACGAAGCCCCAACAAGCAGGTAAAATTTACTTTTGAGTCCATCAGTATATAAACTAAAATGAGTTTTTTGCTAGGGTCAAACTTTGCTAATAGCAGTTTTTCTATATAAAAACAAAAGCCAGTGGTTGAATCTAGCACCTTCTGTCCTTTGTTTTTTGACTTATGCAAGTGGAAGAATAACTAATATATGTCTCCATTTCCAACTTGTCACCTCCCTGAACATAGTCAAATGTCGACATGGTTTTTTTGATCCCAAACTTCGATTAAAAAATTGGTCTTCTAACGACTTCATCCCTTTCCCGTTTACTTTTGGGGTCAACAAGTGCTCTGGTTTCTCAAGTTGTCTTGATGAACCAAACAAAACTAGAATTTAACTATGACCCGCACGGAATGGGATCCCCATGATTGGATGTGTATTTGTCTTCATGTAGCATGTTTAATAAAATCCCATAGATTTATCTGTAATTTTCTTAAGTCTGTTAAACTTTTGGCAGTGGAGAGGAGACTCAGGACAGCAGTGGAATGGAGGATACTCACGAGGACAAGGTTACAACAATGGAGGATATGCTAACCACAACGACACCAACATCTATCCTGGGGAGACTTAAAGAAACTGACTGACTCAAGTATAATCATCATCATGGTGGCTACTCAGGGTTTTATAAGCCTCTGTCTGATTCACACATCAAACCTAAACTTGTAGTCCAAAGGATAGTATTGTTAGATGGATTTGATTTTGATAGAATTCTTGTTGTTTGGAGATTCAAAAAATTTTGGTCACTGGTTTGTCTCGGACTAATAATAATGGAATAAGTCTTCCTGTAATCTAGGAAGTAGTTGAGGCTAGTTCGTAATCTGTTTCAGTTTTCTATTTTAGTTTTCTGTTACTCAGTAGTTGTAAGACCATTGGAATATAAAAACACTTGAGCAAGAGGCGAATAAAGTAAATCGTTCAAGTAATCTCTCTATTAGATTAAGTGTACTTAGGCCACCTCCAATCCAATCGGTGTGCATATCACCATAAATATAGTGATATTTGACTTTTGTAAAGTCCAACCGGCGTGCATATTTAACGGCATTTTGCCGAGATAGGTATAATTGATACAGTGTTGCACTAAATATAGTGCACTACTGTAGCAACGACATATTTTTTTTTTTCAAATTTTTTTTAATTTAAAGAGTATTTTTTGTATTATATGATATATTATATTAGGTAATAAACTGAATATATTTTCTTATTAAAATATTAATTATTTGTGTGGAATGTTAAAAAAGAAAAAGGAAATATTGAATTTTTAATAACTATACAAATATCAAGTGTTAAAGAATGTAGGAACTTAGTTTTCCCGATCACTAAACTCTTTTTATTGATTTTTTTTGTCTTTCACAAAGCTCTTAAGATTATCACACTTTGATAATCTTAATTTATAGGTCTAATCACTTATTGATCCTACTAGAAATAGGAAACAGTTTTTCCATATTTTTTATTCTCCTTAGATTTAGTTAACACCTAAATCTAAGATTCTAGTTTTTCTTTAAATTCAAACTTAAAACATGTGACTTGTTGTCCAAGTCAACGTTCTCCTCTCTAAGCTCGAATTCTTCTTTCTTCAAGTCTTGAAGTCCAATGAGTTCTCGCATCTCTTTAAACTTTAATCTTCCAAGTGCTTTGGTCAGGATCTTCTGTTCTGTTTCAGGAACATGTTCAACCTCAATTTGCCCATTCTCCACACACTCTCTTATGAAGTGGTATCTTGTGTGTATGTGTTTACTTCAACCATGGAAAATCGGATTCTTCGTGAGTGCTATTGCGGATTGGTTGTCTATTCGAATAGTGATCCTTTCGCTTGTTGTTCCCATGACTTCTCCTAACACATCTTGAAGCCAAATTGATTGTTTTGCTGCCTCTGTTCCTGCCATGAACTCGGCTTCACAGGATGACAAAGCCACCGTCTCTTGCTTCTGTGAGCACCAAGAGATTGTACGCTCTCCAAGGTAGAAAATGTGTCCCCTTGTGCTCTTGCCATCATCCGGATCTACGTTATGACTATTGTCACTATATCCAACCAGCTTCAGTATCTTTGTGCTTGATCTCCGACATACTAGACCAAACGAAGTGGTTCCTTGCAGATACCTTAGGCATTGTTTCATGGCTGCTCCATGAGTTTCTCTAGGATTTTGCATGTACCTACTCAATACTCCTACACAATAGGATATGTCTGGTCTCATGTGAAGTAGATATCTGAGGCATCCAACGATTTTTCTGTAAGGCTTTGGTTCTACCTCCTTCACATCTTCAGATTTGGACAGTTTTAGTCCAAACTCCATAGGTGTTTGAGTCGGGTTACACTTCTTCATTCCTGCTTCGTCCAAGACTTTCAGTGTATATCGACTTTGATTCAACGCGATGCTCTCAATGCTTTGAGTCACTTCGATTCCCAGGTAATATTTGAGCTCTCTGAGATCACTCATCTCGAATTTCGTGGCCATATCTCTCTTGAACTCCATGATAATAGTCATATTAGTTCATGTGACAAGTAGATCATCCACATATACTGCTATGAAAAGAAGATCCAATTTCACCTCCCTTCGATACACCGAAGGTTCTTTTGAACATCTGCTGAACTTGAGATCCCTGAGTATTTGGTTTAGTTTGTTGTTCCAAGTTCTTGGAGCTTGCTTTAGGCCTACAATGCTTTGTTTAGTTTCTAGACCATATTTTCTTTTCCTTCTCTTTCAAATCCTTCTGGTTGACACACATAAACCACTTCCTTCAATTCTCCATGAAGGAATGCTGTCTTGACGTCCAGGTGATGTATCTTCCAACCATATGAGGCTGCTAGATTTATAAGAAGTCGTATTGTTTCTATCCGAGCTACTGGAGCAAATAATTCTTCAAAATCTATTTCATATCTCTGCACGTATCCTTTAGCAACTAAATGAGCCTTGTGTTTGTTGATGTTCCCGTCTGAGAGTCGTTTTAGTTTGAAAACCCACTTCAAGCCTATGGCTTTTACTCCATGCGACAACTCAACTAGATCTCATACTCGATTTTTCTCAATAGGCCTCAGTTCATCTTCGTAAGCAAGCATCCACTCTTTTGATTCTTGCGCCTCGTATACGTTTCTAGGTTCATCATTTATGCTCAGCAGTAATCCTTCGATTTCTTCTTCAGCAAGCAAGATGTAATCCCTAAGATACTTTATGCACTGTCTTTTGCCTCTCAGACCTCTACGTGTGCTCAGGTTCAGCATTCCTCTCGGCGGTGGTCTCATCAACAGCTTGATTTTCTCCAAGATTTTCAGCCTTGATGACATCATGAACAACCTCCTCGTCCTCGTGTAGTGATTCAATCGTAGCATTCTTCTCCTCAAAATCATTCTTACCTTCTTCCTCCTGAATTTGAATCCCACGATTCCCAAATTCTCTAAGCTTAATAATGAAATCATTGTTGCTATCTTCAGATTGATTCCAGTTCCAGCTCTTAGTCTCATCGAACACGACGTCCCTTCTCACCACCACCTTCCGGGACTGTGGCTCAAGTAATCGATAGGCCTTTGAGCCTGGTTCGATCCCGAGATGTACTAATACACGAGACCTATCTTGGAGTTTCTTTAGGTGTGGTTTGTCGATCTTTGTATAACCTATACACCCAAAGACTCGAATGTGGTCTACTCTTGGTGCCTTCGACCTGAATACTTCGTATGGCGTTTTGTTCTCAAGTGATCTTGTAGCTATTCGATTAAGCATATAGGTAGCGTGACGTATTGCTTCTCCCCACAAATAACTAAGAACTAACATATGCTTCATTATACTCCTTGTCATTCCCATCAAAGTTATGTTTCTCCGCTCAACAACACCGTTTTGTTGTGGAGTATACGGCGCAGTCAACTGTATGTTTATCCCATTCTCGGTACAAAACAGGTTAAACTCTTATGAGACGAATTCTCCTCCTAAATCCATTCTAAATTTTTTATTTTCTCCCTTGAATCTCGTTCCACAGTAGTTTTGAAGCTTTTGAACTTTGAGAATGCATCACTCTTTTCCTTGAGAAGTATAATCCACATGTATCTTGAATGATCATCTATGAGAACAAAAATATATTTTTTTCCAGCCACAATACTAGGAGTAATAGGTCCGCATATATAACCATGAACCAGCTCAAGTGCTTTGTTTGCTCGGTAACTTGATGCTTTCGGGAATTCTTGTCGAGTTTGCTTACCAAGCATGCACGCACTACATACCTTGTCGATGATGATTTGTGGAATCCCTCGAACCAACTTCTTCTGTATCATCAATTTGATCGTGTCGTAGCTTGTATGTCCTAGTCAAGCATGCCACTTGTGTGACTCGTTTGGCTTAATCTGCAGACATACGTTTTTCCTTAGCCCCATATGCACCTTGTATAGTCGACTTTTAGACTTTCTTGCTTTCACCAGCAGCTTTCCATTCACATCATGTATCGTTAGATACTCTTCTTTCATTCGGACATCACATTCTGACTCCGTCACTTGTCCGAGGCTGATGATGTTGCTTTTAAGATCAGGAATGAAGTAGATGTTGGACATCTTCTTTGACTCGCCGTGTAGATCAACAAAACAGATTGTGCCTTTTCCTTCTATGTTGATCCGAGAATCATCTCCGAATCTCACCTTCCCGGTTATTGATTCATCAATACTTGTGAAATATCTTTGATCTCTAGTCATATGGTTGCTTGCCCCGTTCTCAAGATCCCATATATCATTCTTGTCCTCGCTCGTATTTGTTTGGTACACACTTCTCTTCGTTTAAGTAAACTACCTCGTGTAACATAAGCTCATCCGCATCCTCTGTTTCGTCATGCTCTATTTCTTATGTTTCTTGTAGTTTAAGTAACCGATCGGGGTAGCCAACAGCGTGTCCGGTTTGTCGCATCGATAACACATTACTTTAGACAAGTCTTTCCGTCTACGTCCTCTTCCCCTAGTTCCTGATCCTCTTCCTTGACCTCGACCTCCACTCCCATCATGCTGAGAGTTTTGACTCTCCGAGTTTGCATACAAGAGTTTACTCTGGTCCTCGTGAGTTTCCTCTTCTTCTTCACGTATGTGTTGCTCATAGGCTTTCAATCGACCTATAACATCTTTTAATTCAAACTTAAAACATGTGACTTGTTGCCCAAGTCAACGAGTGTCTATTAGAAATAGTTGGGAAAGCATCACATCAACACAAACCAACCACGAGAAACATTAAAATGAAGAAAAAACATAAAATCGATTGACCAACTCAACATCAAATTGTAAAAGCGATTTTCAAAAAGATATCTTTAATTATTTGTAAAAGGAAACAAAATTTTCGATAATTACCTTTTATAAATTTTCAAAGACAAAGACTACTCTTCTTCGTCTGACCAGTACTGCGTCTGACCAAACCTGAAATCACGGAGCCACCATGGAGAATTATCAGAGAGAAACGGGACCACCAACTGCAACCGCCAGGAACCGTCGTGACGCAGCTGCGGTGAAAGGTTATAACGCGAGTTTCGACGATTCAACTACCGATCAGACGAACGATTATCAGATAAAGATAAAGAAAAGCAAAAGCGTTCCAAACGCGGATCGTGCGGAGTCTAGAAGTTGGAGTTTCAGCGATCCGGAGTCGAGGAGGAAGAGAAGAGTCGATGGGTATAAGGTTTATTCTGTTGAACATAAGATGAAAGGATCTGTTAGAAAGAGCTTCAAATGGTTCAAAGACATAATTGATATTTCTTGAATTTTCTCAATATACAAGTATGAATCTTGAGTGTTAAAAAAAATATCTGTAACAGATACAAGAAACAATAATAAATAAAAAGTTGGATTTTTCTTTCTCTTGAAATTATATCAAGATATATATAGTATTTAATGTAGGGGTGTTAAATGGGTGGGCTGTCCATCGGTCGCCAACGTTCAAATTCATTTGGATATTTATGATTCGCTCATTTATGTTTGCGGTCAAAAGCGGTCAGGACCAATTATGTCTCCAGACGAATGTAGTGCGGACACAAATGGACATTGGACGTCCAACGGACATCAAATGTTAGGTCAAATTATATTTAGGGAAAATGTCGTTTTAGTTCACTCATAACAGTTTGCTAACATGAAAAATCACGGGTTTCTCATAAAATCACGGAAAATCACATTTTTCACCGGAAAACACGAGAAATCACATCTTTCACCCAAAAAACACGGAAATTACAATTTTCCCCGGAAAGTCACGTTTTCCCCAAAAAAAAAAAATTAAGTTATCCAAGAAAAAAAACATGAAAATCATATATTTTGCCGGAAAACACAGAAAATCATATATTTTCCCAAAAAAAACATTTTTCCTCTAAACATTTACATATGATTAAAGTTATAGACATCCACGGACAAGCCCATTTAGATGCAGACATAAATGGACCCAGACATAAATGGACACAGACACAAATGGATGCAGACACAAATGGACTCGAACATAATTTGTCCGCAAAAATATCTGTAAAAATGGACATGTCCAACTGGACATGGATAGTCCATTTGACACCCCTACTTGAATGAGACTGCATATATACCTTTGAATATGACAATACTTTGGTTCTTCAGTTACATCAAAAACATTACTTTTGTTCAACATGAGAATCTTTAATCACATTTTTTTTGGTTCACATATTAGTATACACACACAATTCTCTCGTCCTATATTATGTACAATCCCGATTCTACTTGTTCTGCTTCTTCCAAAGGGAATCAGAAGAAAAAGAAAAATCTTACTTATGTTGAGTGGTGGACGTTGTGTCACTTGATGCTGAGGCGCTTATACCGCTCATAATGCTTGAAATAGAGTGTTTACTCTGGAGCCTCCTTCTCAGCTGGTGGATCTTTGAATCGACACGAGCCATGACTTCAAGCTCTGTCTTCTTTCTAGCTGGTATATCATAAATTGATTGGTGTTTTTCATTTTAAACAACTTTTACGTTTAATTTGAATGAGCTAGATATATCTATTACAAGCTCCCCCGATACTGATGATAATAGTTTCCAGAGTGATTTACATTCTAGAACACTTTACAAACATTTATCACATAAAAACACACTTTCATAGTTCTTTTATCATTACACACTTTTGTTAAAAACAAGATAGAAATATAAATTATATGACCATTTTATCCATGTATACACTTTTCATAGGTTTTTACTCCTATTACTCTTTCTTCTTTAATTTATTATTCTTCTCTCTCCCTCCCTCTCGAAAAAACTTCTCTCTTTGCTCATATCATTTATTCAATTCTTATTCTCTCTTCTTTTAATTTATTATTCTTTATTTGTTCATACTTCTCTCTCTGCTCATATTATTCTTCTTCAATTTATTGTTAACTGGTGGTTAGTATACTCGTGGTTAGTGATATTTTATTGAATTTTTTATGTTTGGTCTATCGTGGTTAGTGTTATGTACATGTGTATTCATGGTTAAGATCACAAATAAACTAGTGGATAACTACTCTGATGACCAATCAATATATTTTGGTTAGTGAATTTGTGGTTAGTAATATCTTATGAATTGGTAGTTAGTAATATCTTATTGTTTTTTCATGTTTAACTCGTGGTTAGTAAACTGGTGGTCAAAACAAATTATCCAAAATTAATCGAATTACTAGAATCGAATTAACCGAAGTAATTCGAAATTTTATGAAATTTTCTTGTTTAACAAAAAAATTTAATTAATTTTAGTAAGTTTTATAAACTGGATAGGTAGTATGAATTATGGTTACATCGTTGGTATTGAATTATAGTTAACGTTGTTATTATTATAGTTAAGGTGTTGCTGACTTATGATTACAACGTTGATATTGAATTATGGTTAGCGTTGATATTGAATTATGGTTAATTCGTTGTTAATAAATTGAAAATTATAAGTACCCATTATAAAACATTAACCATAACTATATCATTTGCTGAGCATGTGTGATAATTATCCTCATTATGCTACTCACAATTCTCATTCATTACAGAGATTTTATCAAAGGAATACACAACATGTGAGTTTCTCTAGCTAAACCAATTCAAGTTTGTTCATTACAGCTACAATCCACGTGAAAATGTGAAAATGTCTAAGCTACTTAGAGTGTTCATTCATTAAACGAACTCAAAAGACTTCTCATAACTAAAAGAGTAACAGAAGAATACAATAGAGAGCAAATAAAGTTCTGCAAATCCAACAAACACTATCTAATTTCAACACTATCAAAATACTGTGTACAACAACTAAAGAGAGCCAATCTTTCCTCTGCATACCATCTCTAGCAAAAAATTGATACCAATCGAAGGCTCATGAAGCTCTGGAGGCACTTCTTCTTCACTTACCATGACTCATTTGGGTGTTCGTACAAACACAAAAGGGGAGGGATCTGTCAAATAGGTCGAATAGGTACCGGACATGTTCAGCGACCTGAGCTCTGTGCAAGAGGAGATAGCACGAGAGAAATCGCCGGATAATTTGTTCCCATAGATGTCGAGATGCTGCAGAGCCAAGCAATCTCAAAGAGATGGAATCCCCAGTTGAGAAATTATTTGAGGAACCATAAAAAAACTCGAGTTTCGTGCAATTAGAAACATCCACGTCTTCACTGCTTTTGTTTCTGTCCATCGGGGAGAACCTGACCGACGACATGAGCACCAGAGAGCGAATTTAAAGAAGGGAGAAGAAGAGAGTTTTGTATGGGTGAGATTGAAGAAAACATATAAACAAATCCAAAGGAAAGGTTAGAATTTGAGATTTGGAAGATAAAGAGGAAAAAACCCTAATTTCAGAGAGGAGGAAGAAGAAGATCAAAAGGTTGAAATAAAATGAGTAATAAAACCAGAACCATCGAGAGAAGAAAGAGAGAAGTACTAAAGTAGTGTTGTTTTATTGATTTAGGTTTAGAAAGTTTTGAGGGACAGAGTGGTAAAATCCATTGTAAATATGTTTTATAGTGAAATACACTTTCAATATGTTTTAGAGTGCAAATATACTTAATAAAAGTATGTTAGAGTGCAATTTTTTCTAGTTTAAAAGAGATAAACAATATTTTTTTTTATAAGGCATTTTTATTAATCAAATCGGCCCAACAACAAACTAAACCCAATAGACTCAGCCCAAGAAAAAATACAATCGCAAAGGCCCATAAAACCCTAAACCTAAACGGATTGCACCTTCTTCAGCAACCACCGCCGTCGCCTCTGAGACTTGTTTCCGCCGTCGCGTTGCTTCTACCGCTACTCGCAAGAACTCAATCACCGGGGATCGAGCGAAGACCTTGGCCGCCTTTCTCCGATGCTTCTATCCAAGACGTTCGCAGCTAAAGCGTCCGACAAGTGATAATCGCCCAAGTAAGAATCGACTCCGCCTCAGTCGCGTGAACAGGACCCCTCCAGACGCTTCTGAGGGGACTCAGAGACTTAACAAAGCAATCAACCTACTCCCGGAGTGGAGGCCGTCACCGGCGGAGACCAAAGTGGACAAAACAACCCCGCCGTTGAAATTCACGCTTGGACCGTCGACGGAGAAACCCTACATGCAACAGGACGGAGAGAGGGGACATCTCCGAGCCGGATCTAATCTTTAGAGGCAGAGAAGGCGAGGTGCTTACCGGCCACAACGCGGGGACCTCCAACAGGCGGAGATCGGGAAACGGCTGGCCAACAGGATTGAGGACTAGAGAGAGCGCCTCGCCGACTTAGTTAGATCTCCTCCGCCGAAAGCCGCGTGCCGACGACCGATGCACTTTCGCAAGGAGACCCACCTCTGTCGAGGAGGCTTAAGTTGAAGGCCGGAGTGAGCGGATCTGCTCGGAGCACGAGCTTGCGGTCAGAAGAAGATGGAGGAGACTCCGCTTCTCAACTTTCTCCGGCGGCTTCTCAACTAGGTTGAGAGAGTTTTAGAGAGAGAGAGTGAGATTGAGAGAGATTGTGTGTGATATAAAAGAGAATGATTTATTAAGGGGCACAATGGCATCTCCAACCCTCAGGCTGATAATTAGCATAACGAGGAGAGAAATGAGGAACTGAAGAAATGGTAGGAACTTGGATTGCTTCACATGTCTCACATCCATAGCATTTCTTCTCACAACTTGGCTTTGATCCTATTCTTCTCTCTCGTTACTCTCATTGGGCTTCAATATGGGCATCTTTGCAGCCTGTGGGCTTCTTATCTCTGCAGGCCCAATTAGTAACTATCAGTTGTCACAAAAAATAATATAATTTTCTATGATTCTTTCTTCCTTTTGCAGCTCAAGGAGAACACCCCAAAGAACCACATAGAAATTTTATTTTACATTTGAATCTATAGAATTCACTTTAACCATAGTTTGTGAAACTACATGAGACCATGGTTTATGTCTAAGATCGATATAATCACTACCACAAGAGTAAAAAGAATTGAAATTTCTACCTAACCTTGCTTGTAAACAAAAACTATACAAACAAGTCTTTTGTTCTACTTACATATCTACATGTCTGTCTATCATTATATACATACACATATATAGTAATGATCTGGTCTGGTTACTAGAATCAGAAGAAAACTAAACCATAATTTTCACCTGGATGAGAAATAGGCCTGGTTGTTACACAAACCCAGCTCACTAATTGTATCATCACCATTAAAACCACATAATACTTTCTGATTTCTCTCACTCGCATGATGGTGATATATGATGATGAACTGATGATGATAATGACTACAATGAAGTATATAGAAGGTTGAAGAAGAGAAAGAAAGAGGGAGAAGAAGAAAGAAGAAGCCTTGTGGGTTTTAGGCCTAATGCCTGCAACATAGGAAGGGTGTTGCTTATTGGATTAGTGAAGTTATTTTCTTACCAATCTATTATGTTTTGCCTTTTCTTTTGGTTAACCTATACCAGCAACTTTCTCTTTTTCTCCATATACATTTTGAATGTCTGGGATTTTACAAAACTCATTAATTGAATATGTCTCAGTAGAATAAAAATCAGTAGAAAACAGACGAGAGAGAGAGAGAGTATGGTGGAGAAGAATCTATGTACTTGATGGTCCGTTCATCAGAACAATGCTATTATGTTAACTAGGAAATTACCCGCGCATTGCACGGGATTATTTTTAATTTATTATATTCAAAAGTATTTTATTCGTAT
>OVAU01001710.1:0-14065 GCA_900406315.1 Biscutella laevigata subsp. laevigata
AAATCAAGAGATTTTATAAAAGGTTAGAATTTTTATTTTTGGAAAATTATGCTAGTATCGTGAGTAATATAGTTCATGAAAATTGAAAAATTTGTAAAACGCTAGAACTTTGTATGTTGGAAAATTGTGCATATATGGTGGATAATAGTCCATGTCTCATGATAAATGCCTCGATTTTAGTGGATTATTATCCACTAAATCATCATATAACTATTATCCACTAAATCATCATAGTTTCTCAAAAATACAAAATTATCTCATTTTTACAGAATCTCGCATTTTTGTAGACTTTTATCCAACAAATCATTATAAAAACTCTACATACATAAATATATCATTTTACAAAATATCTCATTTTCACAGAATCTCGCATTTTTATGGACTATTATCCAACAAATCATTATGAACATATACAATTAAATCATTTATAAAATCTCCCAATTTTTTGGACTATTATCTAGTGTCTATTTTTAAATTTTCAAAACCTTCCATTTTTATGGACTGTAATACACTAATAACGGGCCGAAAGCCCAATCTGAAACCTCCTAGTTATCAAAAAAAAAAAAAAAAACCCAATGCTGAGTTGGCTTAGGTGGTAAAGGGGTTGTGGCTACAGCTTCCGCCACCCGGGTNATAATACACTAATAACGGGCCGAAAGCCCAATCCGAAACCTCCTAGTTATCAAAAAAAAAAAAAACCCAACGCTGAGTTGGCTCAGGTGGTAAAGGGGTTGTGGCTACAGCTTCCGCCACCCGGGTTCGATTCCCGTTGGGAGGATATTCCTTCAACCTTGGTTAGAGTGATATAAAATGTGCTGATCTCCCTCCTCAGGATTAGTCTGGGCCTTTGGGCCTCGGATGACCTGAGTCATCAAAAAAAAAAATACACTAATAACCATACTCTCTCAAAATAAAACNTCCCTCCCCAAGATTAGTCTGGGTCTTTGGGCCTGGGATGACCCGAGTCATCAAAAAAAAAAATACACTAATAACCATACTCTCTCAAAATAAAACATCTTTGCATTTTATTAAATTTCACTGTTTATGAACTATTATCCACCAAATCATCATAATTTATCAAAATACAAATTCTTGCATATTACAAAATCTCACAATTTTGTGAACCATTATCAACCAAATCATCATAATTCTCAAAACATAAAATACTCTTATTTTCAAAAACTCTAAATTTGTGTTGACTATTGTCCACTAAATCATCATAATTTATCAAAATACAAATTCTTGCATTTTTAAAAAATATACAAATTTTAGGGATTATTATCCACCAAATCATCGTAATTTCTCGAAATAAAAAATTCTTGCATTTTACAAAATCTCCTATTTTTTGTGGAACAGAATCAAACAATTCATCATAATTTTTCAAAATACAAAATTCTCTCATTTTTCAAAATCTGTAGATATTTATTAATTAATTATCTATCAAATCATCATAATTTTTCAAAATACAAAATTATAGCATTATTATATCAGTTTTTCAAAATCCTCTAATTTCATGGTCTCAACATTCAATGAAAATCAAGAGATTTTATAAAACGTTAGAATTTTTAATTTTGGAAATTATGTTAATATCGTGAGTAATAGTCCATGAAAATTGAGAAATTTTGTAAAAGCTAGAACTCCGTATGTTGAAAAATTGTGCATATATGGTGGATAATAGTCCATGTCTAATGATAAATGTCTCTATTTTAGTGGATTATTATCCACTAAAGCATCATAATTTCTCAAAAATAAAAAATTATCCCACTCTAAAAATCTCTCTCAATTTTATGGACTATTATCCACCAAATCATCATAATTTCTCAAAATACAAAATTATCTCATTTTTACAAAATCTCGCATTTTTTTGGACTGTTATCCAACAAATCATTATAACAACTCAACATACATAAATATATCATTTTACTAAATATTTCAATTTCTGTAGAATGGTATCCACCAAATCATTTATGAAAATACACAATTATATCATTTTCAAAATCTCCCAATTTTTGGACTATTATCTAGTGTCTATTTTTGCATTTTCCAAAACCTCCCATTTGTATGTACTGTAATACACTAATCAACATATTTTATCAAAATAAAACATCTTTGCATTTTACTTAATCTCACTGTTTATGAACTATTATCCACTAAATCATCATAATTTCTCAAAATACAAAATTCTTATATTTTACAAAATCTCACAACTTTGTGGACCATTATCAACTAAATCATCATAATTCTCAAAATATTAAATTCTCTTATTTTTCAAAACCTCTAAATTTTTGTTGATTATTGTCCACAAAATCATCATAATTTATCATAAAACAAAATTATTGCATTTTAAAAAATATAAAAAAAAATTATGGACTATCTATCCACCAAATCATCATAATATCTCGAAATACAAAATTCTTNCTAAAAAATATAAAAAAATTATGGACTATTTATCCACCAAATCATCATAATATCTCGAAATACAAAATTCTTGTATTTTCCAAAATCTCTCGATTTTTGTGGAATATAATCAAACAAATCATCGGAATTTCTCAAAATACAAAATTCTCTTATTTTTCAAGATCTCTCGATATTTATTAATTACTATCTATAAAATCATCAAAAAATTTCTAAATAGAAAATTATTGCATTATTATATCATTTTTTTTTCAAAATCCCCTAATTTGGTAGATCAAGTTGATTATNTAAATCATCAAAAAAATTCTAAATAGAAAATTATTGCATTATTATATCATTTTTTTCAAAATCCCCTAATTTGGTAGATCAAGTTGATTATCTAAGGTATCATCATAATTTTTCAAAATACTAGTTTGAAAATGGAGTTCACTTTTTGCTGGGTATGATGATTGCAAAACCAAAGTGTTGACATATTTTTTTTGAGTGATATTCATGATGATTTGGTACCAAATGGAATTTCATGGTTTTAACATTCAATAAAAAGGGTGTTGAATGTCGTTATTGGACTTGCAGGTAAGACTAGTTANTAGAGTGATATTCATGATGATTTGGTACCATATGGAATTTCATGGTTTTAACATTCAATAAAAATGGTGTTGAATGTCGTTATTGGACTTGCAGGTAAGACTAGTTAGTAGCCTCTGGTAGAGATTGCCATACCCAATATCAAAACGAGTCAGCACTTGATTTTCTATATTCCATTTTTGGGCCTCCACTCAATATGGCCATGCGTTTCAAGGCCCAACCACTCTCGTCTTCTCTTCTCCTTGTTAGATCTCTCTCTCTCTCTCTCTGTGCTCTGTATCTTTCGCCGTAGAAAGCATGAATCCGGAGTAGTAAGTTACTTTCTCATCACCTCTCCGACGACACATACTTGAGTTAACTGTTCAATATTTTCTCTGTTTTCGTTTTATGACTCCTGTGATTTAGATTCCACGATTACGTCTGTTGGCTACATATACAAACCTAGGGCTCCGAGATCTGGTTTAATCTGTCTCTTTATTCCATTGTCTGATCTTGTGCTCATAGCGTCATCAGCGCCTCTTGTGTGTTTTCACTTTTTTTGAGTTTTTGTCTTTTCCCCGTTTTCATATTTGCAGCGACTATCTTTTCAAGCTCCTGCTTATCGGGGATTCTGGCGTGGGGAAGTCATGCCTACTTTTGAGATTTTCAGTAAGTTTGAATTCCGTAGCAGTCACTACTCAAGCCCTCTAGTTTTGATCCCTCTCTACATATTCAAATATGGCTTTTTTTCCCAACTTGCTCGATGTTATATGTCAATAAAGTAGTGTTAGTCCGCTGCTTTTCATTTACGTTTACCTCGTGTCTGCAGGATGATTCTTATGTAGAAAGTTACATAAGCACCATTGGTGTCGATTTTGTAAGTTGTTTGCGCTATTCTTTTGTTGTGATTGATGCCAAGCCCTTGGCCTGAGCTTNTATGCCAAGTCCTTGGCCTGAGCTTCTCTGTTTTCTCTTCAGAAAATTCGGACTGTGGAACAAGATGGGAAGACGATTAAACNGATGCCAAGCCCTTGGCCTGAGCTTCTCTGTTTTCTCTTTAGAAAATTCGGACTGTGGAACAAGATGGGAAGACGATTAAACTCCAGATTGTACGTAACTTTGTTTTCCTCTTTCTATAGTGTATTATTTTGCTCAACATTATTAACAAGAAAATTATCAACTTCTACCTCCTACATATGATTCTCTTATTTTCTGGTGGTATCTCACTCTCTTCATATTATACGATAGCGAGTAGTTCAACCAAGGCTGATGTTCTTTATCGCCTGCCCTTATTTTTCTTGCTTCTCTCACTAACTACTCTCATTTGTGATCATATACTTTCCTCTCTTTACTATCTTTCAGTGGGACACTGCTGGTCAAGAGCGGTTCAGGACAATTACTAGCAGTTACTACCGTGGGGCACATGGAATCATTGTAAGTTAATTACTTAGGTTCGCTTTGTTGGTTACTTACATTTACTCTTTAGCATGTATACTAACTTTTTCTGTGGTGGCATTGACCTGGACCACCTGGTAGATTGTCTACGACGTCACAGATCAAGAAAGCTTCAAGAATGTGAAACAATGGTTGAGTGAAATTGATCGCTATGCTAGTGAAAATGTGAACAAACTCCTGGTTGGAAACAAGTGTGATCTTGCTGAAAACAGAGCCGTTCCATATGAAACGGCCAAGGTACATGCATTTACATCCATTCTTTCTTTACTGACTCTTCTTCTCACTTTCCTGATGGATTTGAAACATTCGTAGGCTTTTGCCGATGAAATTGGTGTACCTTTCATGGAGACTAGTGCAAAAGATGCTACAAACGTGGAACATTCTTTCATGGCGATGTCGACATCCATCAAAGAGAGGTATTTATTCTATATCATTTTCATAAATGGCAACTAACGTTCATAAGATGGACCAGAGCTGATGGAAACTAAGACATCATCTCGTTCTTGTAAGTGTGTATAGATCAAAAGTCTCTGTGGAACATTGTTTTTGTTCAGAGCCGTGTAGCAAGTGGTCACCTGAGTGCTATATTGCTAAAAGATATATCGGAAAAGGAAAAGTATATGAAAGCAGTGTTGTTGAGCTTGTAGTGTTCAGATTGGAAATTCAAGTAGAAGCTCTGAATTTTCATTTAGTGTCTGTGATGCATGAACTAAACTGATCTGTGGTTTGGATGTAGAATGGCAAGCCAACCAGCTGGGAACAATGCAAGACCGCCGACGGTGCAGATCAGAGGACAGCCTGTTACCCAGAAAAACGGCTGCTGCTCATCTTGATAGAAATTGACCAGCCTTGCAATATCCCTTTCAAGACTTGAGCCATATCAATTATCTAGAAGAAGAAAAAGTGTTTGCTTCTTTTTTTTTTTGGGATTGGAGACGCTTCCATTTCTGGATTGGTTATAATGTGTCATTCTTGTACGTNATCTAGAAGAAGAAAAAGTGTTTGCTTCTTTTTTTTTGGGGATTGGAGACACTTCCATTTCTGGATTGGTTATAATGTGTCATTCTTGTACGTTTTGCACCAAATTTCTAGCATAGTAGTCCGTTATCAATGTGAAAGTTTCTTCGATAGGCCCATATAGTGTTCATATGTGCGTTAATTTTCTTTGTTGAGAAGTAATTTTTGGATTATTTTTGACCTCAACTTAATATTACTTGTTGTATTCTATCCTGGTTAATTTAAAATTTCAGATGACAAAACATGTTGGCTCAAGACAAAAAATAATAATTAAAAGAGCCTATGATTGATNTTGCTTCCTTTTGGATTATTTTTGACCTCAACTTAATATTACTTGTTGTATTCTATCCTGGTTAATTTAAAATTTCAGATGACAAAACATGTTAGCTCAAGACAAAAAATAATAATTAAAAGAGCCTATGATTGATTCGATAAACCTAGATAAGATTTTTGATTTTGTTTATCTGATCTCTTGTAAAACTCGATATGAATACATGTAACTTTCGAGGGGAAAAAAAGAAGCCTCTGCATATTTTGGTGAAAAGAGAAAAACTCAATATTGCAGTTTCCGTGCAGAAAGAGCTGGACACCTCAAAATCCAGGTAAAAATGAGAGGTCAGTGATTCCTGTGGGAAGATTGGCAATGTTATTGAGCAGAGCGAGTCTGTTCTTCCTTACTCTTTCATCCTCCTGCAACTCGTTAAATTTAACTCGACTCAAAGATAAGCTCTCAAAATCATCGACCACAGTGTGAACAACAACGTTTCCACTTACCACCATCACGAACACATTGTTGAAAAAATCCTCCAGTGGATCCACCAACTGCCTGGATATCTCAGTGAACTCCTCGATTTCTATGCCTGAAATTCAGGAGGAGCACGTAAGAAAAAATTGTTTGCGTGATGGATAGAATCCGATTAAAAAGAAAATGGAGTTACCAGTGTGAATTCGATCTCTGATAGAGGTGTAAGTGCTCCATAACGCTATCTCTTGGGGAGTCTCAAACGCACCCTCGTTTACCTGATTGCATCATCAATGTTAGAAGCTGCTCTTCTGCTCTTTGATCAGACAGAAACCTTAAGTACCTCAACTCCAACATCAACATCTTTTCCGCGGACAATGCGTGTTGGACGAGAATATGCTTCCACTATCTTCGGAAAGATCTCACCTTTGCTTAGCTTTTCCATCTGCAAGGCATCAACAAAAGCACCAGCGACGTTAGCTTATTATGAGCAAAGTCACTATATTTTGATATATGAAGATAATGATGTTTCAGTTTTGGCGATGTAAACCATCGTTCTCAACTCGCTATGGATCATATCACATGTCACTTACCTTGTATGCAGTCCGTGCTGCCAGACAAGGATCGTTTCCACGCTCTGCTAGGACAGACCTAACTACTTCAGGGCTTACTCCGTTGTCAACCTGTAAAAAGGATAGAACGTTGTTTCAAGAACCAGACCCTAAGGTCCTTCAGTCCAAAGAGTCCAAATATTGTGTCTAATCGAATTAGGAAGCACATAAATGTATCACGAATTGCACGAACCAGCAGCTGTTCTAGTCTTCGGGTAACAAATTGATACACCTAGAAACAATAGAACAGTTAACCATATCACGAACAAATTCAGATTATGGTTTACAATAGTAAACAAGATTTGACGGCACTCTATAGAAATGTTAGTACACTTGATTCTCACATCTTCTAAAGTGTTTGCATCAACCTTGATTGGTTGTACACTGGCTGCAAGTTCTAGAGCATGTTTGAAGTTGACATTTTTATCCTTCTCGACCAGAATCTGAACCTGTGGAATACAAGTAATACTCGGCATCCAAAAGCACATGCAACCATAGAATAACATTTTCTTAGATCAGAGTGTCTAACTTACTAAGCCATAAGATATTCTTCTAAGGCCAAATGGGTCATTTGTTGAGCTTGGCTGGCAACCAGCAGCAAATAGACCAACAAGGCTATCCAATCTACGCTCATAGAAACAAGCATAGGTGTTTGTATGTAGGATCACAAATTCGAACAAAAAATATCATATCAAAAGTATATGCAATTTAGTTCCATGCCAAACCAGCAACAAGGTTTTGTGTTCACAGGATGAACCGTTTGCTAGAAAGAAATGGGAGAGAGACCAAAACTTAAGGATTTCAAATTTACCTATCACCAATTGCCAAAACCATTCCGGCATCTGTTTTTGGGATGACATCTCCAGAAAATCTAGGAAGTGAAATTTCCAGCAAAGCGTCTGCAATCTGCATCCAAGGGAAAACACTTGACATATAATTATAGATATATAACCAGTAGGCTAGCTTAGTTAATTAAGCAAAAGAAGCTGCCACAAGCATAAACTCATAAACATTCACAATCACAATGAACAATCCACCACCTGCTCTGAATAGCCATCTCTGAGAGCATAATGACGACCCATTATTCCTGAAAGCGAAGTAAATTCTGTCACTACAGCAGTTGCAAGGTCTGAAAGAGCAAGTGAGGCAGCATCCTCCACAACCGAAAGCAAATCTTCATCAATTTGAAGGGCCCAACACAGCTTAGTAACAATCTTTTTTAGACGGTTCATTTTATCCAGCATTGTCCCCAGCTTTTCCTATTAATTTACATAAACATGGATGAAAAGCTTGTGTTGTATGGGCCACTAAAGTCAATCTTATATGAACTGCATTGCTGAACCACTGAAACCACCGATAAAAAGTAGTACCATCTAGAAAACTATTACTGAATTCAGCTTCTTGTCTAAGATATGTGCCCGATTGGAAAACTTACGTGGAAAAGAATCCCCTGTAGCTGATCTCGGAATTCAGAAAACCTTTTCCTTGTGTCCACCTCATAGAAGAACTTTGCATCTTCATAACGTGCCCTGCAAAAGTAAAACATGGCTTTTGGGGCTTTTAATATGGTCCACTATCAGGACTTGGAAGCATAAAAATAGAGTTGTGCAAACAGCTAAAAGAAAAAGGAGGTGTCAATAAGGATAAACTCTATCTATCAACTGAGTAAAGATTTTAGCCTTTTATAACATCTCAACCTGAGAACTGCTTCATTTCCTTTCTTCACCACATCCTCGTTTATAGCACCATTGGCAACCTAAACAAAGCCACACTGTTTCATCAGCTATTAAAAACTAGTTTTTTGTGCCCAACAAATTTAAAAAACAGTGCAAGGCTAGAGAGTCATACAGCAATAAAGTAAGGCAACAACTGTCCACTCTCATCAGTAATGGAAAAATACTTCTGATGCTTCTGCATAACCTAGAGGGTTACAGCATGGCGTTGCAAAGAATTAGATAAGCATACTTTCTGAGAGAAAGTAAACAGATAATATAAGCAGATTACATGGTATTAAACAATTTTAATTTCTGAAGAGCTTACAATAGTTAATAGCTCCTCTGGAAGTTCTAAGAATGATTCCTTAAACTTTCCTATTAAGGGCACTGGAGCTTCAAGGAGATTTGCAACCTAGAGAACATCATTAATTAATTTGACTAATCGGTATCATGAGGTAATGATAATTTCATGGAGCCAATGGTAGAGCATATCACTGAAAACACCAAAAATTACCTCATTAAGTAAGTTTTGCTGGACTACGACGCAACCATTAACACTTTTCGCTAGTACCTTTGACTTCTCAATAATGATTTTCTTCCTTTCCTGTAAATTACGGTAAATAATGAAATGAAACGATCCGTAACTACACAAGTAAAAGTGGAGAAATTTCGACACCCTGCTGAATGTTAAAAAGTAAAAATAAAATAAGAATAGAGAAGAATATATGACGGGCATGCCTCAATCTCAATATTGATTCCAGCGTTCCTCATAGTATCTTCATAGATTTCTGCAGCGTGTACCTGCCAATATTTAGAAGACCATAAATCACACAACTGGGCCATGACATCCACATATGCCAACAGACAACATTGCAGGGTACATTCTTACCAATAGTTTTGCTGAAGCAGTATTGCGAAGTCCAGAAGACACATTTCCACTACATTTTGTAGATGAAACAAATGTAAGAACCAATTAATTGATTTTACAAATATGTTGCATATCTTTCTGATAACCCTAACAAATGCCAGAGGATAATTTGTGGTCTTGAGATTAAAAGATATAAAACTGAGATCCTAACAATTTATCAAAGTAAACGTACCTTGTGATGCCAGCAAAGCAGAATGGCACAATCAGATCCCCATGCAAGGCCACAACCCAGCGAATCGGTCTGCTAAACATAACCTGCTTATCACAGCACAAGATAAATAGCAGTGATAAACTATTCGAACAAAAAAAATATGAGTATATAGATAAAGGGTACATACTGAAGAGTTCCAGCGCATTGACTTTGGGAACGATATTTTAGCCAGCATACCAGGTAAATCTTCTGACAGAACCTAAAATAAAAAACATACAAAAAAAATAAATTTATGCTTAGCTAATATTTGTATTTTTCCTTCCAGATAAAAAAATGTCAGATGCCAATATAATGAAGCAGAGGACTTAACACGCTAAAAATACGAGGTACACCACATGAAGAGCCAGAGGAAAAATGTGAACATCAACAATTTGCTAAATTAATGGATTTTTCTGTCATACAAGGTGAAATTAACAATCCCTTAGCCGAACAAGAAGAGTCGAAAAACAAAAACCTCCAAAGCAAGTCGAGCTGGCTCTGTAACTCGTGCATGAACATATTCTGTCTTCCCTGAAAAGAAATACACAAAAGATGAAAATGAAAAGAACTGAACTGAACAAAAAATGTAGAGCCGCAGCCAAGGAAACAAAGAACTTGGAAGCAGTCAGAAGTTAGATAACAAGAAACAAGATCCTGCTGACAGCATTTACTAATATACTTGTACCGACCAGAGACTTTTCTGTACAATTTTTCCAATGGAACGCCATATCTACGGCAAAACCCATCTGCAGCCTGACAGAGAAGAACAACGGGGAATTATATGTAAATATCTTTAGGCGGTCAATGCAAGCTAAAAGAGCACGAGAATATTACAACATAAGGAGAAATACAGAAATGATCGAGCTACTTTTTTCCATAAATTCCACTTCTGTCTACCAAAATACTTTCAATTCATGATATAATACTGTGGTCATAACATGAGGAACAGGGGCCTAAGGGAAAAGAAAACCTTTGTTGGAATTCCTTGATCATCAAACGCTTTAGAAGCAGGAGGTCCTCGAACTTCAACCTCCTCTTCCAGCTGCTTCGAGGACATAGCATCAACTAAAACCTGAAAGGGACCTTCAATTAAAACTGCTTTCGAGGGTTCCGTGACTAAACTTAATAACCCAAATCCTTCAGATACGTCTCTTTAACTTTTACATCCTTGTATAAAGCATGATTACAATAAGTCTCATAAGCCAAAATGTCATCGGTGAACAATAATTCTAAAGAATACACAGAGAGGTTCTGCATCAACCAATCCTTACTTTGTAAGATTGGATTCATGTTTCTATAGAGTTGACATCAACTAGCAATAATATGTAAAAGTGAAAAACTTTATTAATTACCACTAGCCTGCGCGGTGTGCCAAATGCTTTGACAACGCCATGCCTCAATCTTTGGTTCTCCAGTAATTGTAGTACTAATACCCTGAGCTGCAATATTAACGACGATTACTTGATGTCCAATCTATCAAAAGAACATAACAGAAAAGCACAAACAAGAAGTACTGGAAAAAAAGATCTAAGGAGTTTGGGAAGTTAAAATGTTGCAGCATGAGCAAACGGCCCACAAGTATTCAAGTTTTTCCACATGAACTGAAATTTTACTTGTTCACTAGCGTTGATGACATCTTGAGGTGGCATCTCTTCAGTCCCTATTTCAATAATAAATGACCTCGGGCCCTCGGGAACCTGTAACAGTTGAACACACATAAACAACAACAAAAGGAACCCATATCTTATTTGACAAATTCAGAAATGTTTTCATAAATCAAAAAGGCCAGCTTTCGAATTTTGCTTTGTAATACACAAGTAATGCATATTTCACTAACTATATATCTCACGACTCATTAAAAAGGTATAATCAGCAACAAAGCTCAGACTGTAAATTTCCAAATTACAAAGCAGGGCAACCTTTCCAGCCACTTTTTCCAAAGCAGCTCTCTGATGAATGGGAGAAACATGTTCGGCGGCAACACCAAGAGGATGTCCAAGAGACTCGCGTGTCTTTAACCATAGTTGAGCACATTGGCGAGCCAAGCTATTCTTTCAGTAGGATGAACAGAATAAAAAAAATGCACATCACAAATTTTAACAAGTAAAAGACCTGTTTAAAAGCATCTCCTATCCGGTCAATCAAGCTTACCTCCTCATTCGACTGAAATAACGAGCACGTTCAGTTACACCAATGAAACCTCTAGCATCTAAGATGTTAAAAGCGTGAGACGTTTTCAGAAGCTGGTCATACCTAGCATGCCCCCGAGCAATTTGTTAAATTCAAGAGGCAGTGTCAAATCTGGATAGAGAAAATGGATGACCATAAGCATGTCTAAACATACGCAGGGATTGGAAGGCCTAAGGCTAGCAAGGAACGTGATTCTTCGTCAAAATAATTGAAATGCCTTTGAAGACGATCCACGCTAGCATGTTCTAAATAATATGAGCTCATTTCCTTCCTGCGAAATTCCCCCCAGCCCTATATCAGTCTCAAGACAAAACTAAAATAAGATAATTTNCTCTAAATAATATGAGCTCATTTCCTTCCTGCGAAATTCCCCCCCCGCCCTATATCAGTCTCAAGACAAAACTAAAATAAGATAATTTTGGAAATATATTGGAAATCCATAAGGAGAATCCATCTTTTACTCATTTTCCAAGAAAAGCTCCCCGTAGGTGATTCCATCAGCATATAAGATCTTTTTGAAATGGTCAACTTCCTGTCGGTTAAAATAAAAGGCTGGCTTAAGCCATAGAAAAAATACCGAAAAGGGGAACTCTTAATTAACATAGAGATAGAGAGAGTATTAAGGGATAACAAGGCTGACCTGAAGCAACATGAGGATGCGCTCAAGCCCATAAGTTATTTCAACAGATACTGGAGACAACTGAAGACTTCCAGCCTAGAAAGAAGCAAATTTCACAATTATCGTTCTCTAACAACTGAAACAACAAAAAGGCCAAATGCAGATCTTATTCTACAGTTCTGTCTTCAGAAATGTTACATAAAATGGAAATTACCTGCTGAAAGTAGGTAAACTGTGTGATTTCCATACCATCCATCCAAATCTCCCAGCCCAACCCCCAAGCACCAAGCACCTATAAGACATTTGAATAAACAGACACTGTCATGCTGAAGCTCTCTCTGAGAATATATAGTGAGAAACTAAATAGATGGAAAACCCATCAAAGTTTGTTTTATGAATTTCAACAATTACCGGGCTCTCCCAGTTGTCTTCTACAAACCGTATATCGTGTTCAGTCACATCAATACCTATAAAGCCCAAGTAAGGGTAAAGATTATCTGGAGGAGAGAACCGAAGAAGGCTTACGCACAAATTATCGACAGTCCACAAAATCAGAATCAATCTACTGTGCAAATACAAGGAACCCATCCCGGTTGCACTTTGAGATGTAATGTTTTCAGAAGGAAGAATANTTGTGCAAATACAAGGAACCCATTCCGGTTGCACTTTGAGATGTAATGTTTTCAGAAGGAAGAATAAAAAGGTGGGGAGTACCTAAAGCCGAAAGACTGTTGATAAAGAGTTGTTGAGAGTTTCCAGGGTCAGGTTTTAGTATGACCTGAAACTGAGTGTGTCTTTGAAGCCTATTGGGGTTCTCTCCATATCGACTGTCGTCCGGACGTATGCTCGGCTCCACATAGGCAACATTCCAGGGTTCAGGGCCAAGAACCCTCAAAAAGGTGGAAGGATTCATAGTGCCAGCCCCGACCTTAAAAACAAGGAGTTAGTGAAGAGGAGACAGAATGGAACGGAGAGTGTGCAAAATGGCGATACCTCGGTGTTGCTAGGCTGCATAACGGCGCATCCGACGGAAGCCCAATATTCCTGGAGGCGCTGAATCGCCTGTTGGAAAGTAAGAACAGACGCGGTACGGTTATCATCGGGATTACGGAAGGAATGGTGATGAAGAGGGGAGGAGGAAACGGCGGCGGAGCGGTGAAATCGGCGGCGGAGAGTGGAAATGGGCGGCGGGGAAAGATAGCGAGGGAGGAGGAAAAAGCGAGGAGAGGCGTGAGGGCGAAGGAAGGAGACGATGAGAGGAAGGGAAAGAGGGAGGATGGCCATGAGTGACCCTTGTAAGGGGTTTATGGTGGGTTATCCGAATTCGATGCAATGGGTAGAGAGAGAGAGAGATAGGTCATATAAAGTTATTTCTCTATATGCGTACAAATCATACGTANCCTCGAGCTAGCCTCCAACATACACTTGGTTGTTGATGGCAGCTTATTCTTCTGTTCTGTAAAGAGGATGGATGCCCTCAGAGTAGTAAATCTACATTATCTGCTCTAATTAATTGACGGGATAATTGTACCATAGAGCAGTTTTTTGTTTCTTAATTGTACCATAGAGCACATTTTTGTTTCTCTTTCACCCTAAGACACTACCAAACCCGAGATTAC
>OVAU01001711.1:0-14063 GCA_900406315.1 Biscutella laevigata subsp. laevigata
ATTGATTTTCGTAAAGGTGTGTTGGGGCACAAATTACCCTATACTATACAATATAGATGCAGACAGGGTCAAAATTGGAATTCTAAAAAAAAAAGTCAAAATTAGAAACGAAGCCCTAAGATTTTCCCCCAAATTCAGACACGTCACCACTGAGCTCTGGTTTAAGAATCAGATGAGCCCAAAATCTAATTTTTCTTTTCTTTGTTCGTTGAGAAACTGGGCCAAGATACCCACTAAAAACCTCGATGCTGATGGTCTAAGATTTTCCCCCAAATTCACAAAAATGCTATGTCCTCTCTCTTCGTCACTTCGAATGAGAGTATGGAAAAAGGAAGCCGCTTGGTTGCGTCGAAACTGATTCAGGTCTCTCTACATGAAGTGGAGAACCAGCTTGAACTGTCACTGCGTCAAGCCTTTGAATCTCTCGAGCCAAAATTACGGCCACCGTTTTCCCTGGAAATCCCAGACCCACAAGAGTATATCGAGCTCAATAAAGCGCTCGTCTATGGTGTTTTATGCGAACCCAGTTCCTCTAAAACCCACGTCAAGCACTTACATGCTATTGTCACGGACGGGTATGCGTTTTTCACTAGTTTGCTTGTCGGAATTGTTGTTGAATTGTACGATAAGCTTGTTGATTCCGCTAAGATCCAGATGATTTGGGTAACAAAGGAGATGATTGGTGTTTCGAGTGTGGGGCTTGAGGATTTGCTTGTGTATTTGCTACGACGAATTAGAAGTGGAGGTTATGGAGATCAGAATGTTTGGCTTTGTTCTGAATTAGTGAGCTTGTTTCTTGACAAATGGGATTGCTTGCTGGAAGATTTCCCCTTGGTGTTGACTAGTGGTTTGTACAGTTTTCTTCGTTTATTAGCCGATCATTGTAGAGTTTCATGCATTGCTGATCTCGAAAATCTGAAGAGACTGGAGATCAATTTCTGTGTCAAAATGTTTAGAGAACAGCTGCATTTGAGTTTGGATATTGGAAGAGATCTTATTCGGTTGTTGCAGGATCTGTTTCATGTCTCTGTATTTAGAGAGATATGGAACTGTTTGGTCTTAAACCAAGGTTTTGATGTTTCACGGATTTACCAGTCGAAGACTCCAAGTAAATATTTCCTCCTTCGAATCACACCTGAGATGGAAACTCAGTTAAGGTTTTTGCTTGGAAATGTGAAACTAGGAAGCCATAAGCGGCATCAGATATGGTTCTTGAAGAAGTTTCTTGTGGGACCTGAAAAAGAAACACTTATTATGGACATAGTCCGATTCATTTGCTGTGTTATTCACCCTACCAACAAAACCATCAGATCAGAGATCATGCCAAGATGGGCGATTATAGGATGGTTTTTGGAACTATCTAGGCAAAATCATCATATTGAACGTAGTGTTAACTTGGCTCTGTTTTATGACTGGCTCTTCTTCGAGGAAAGAATCGAAAACATTATGAATGTTGAACCAGCTGCTCTATTAATGGTATGTTCAATAAAGCAGTATCCACACATCACTCATTCTTTACTTGAGTTCTTACTTCATCTTGTGGACACTTATGATATAACCCGTCGAGATATGATTGTGAGAGGTGTGGCAACAACATTCAGAGAAATAGAGCGAAAAGGAGTTGTTGGATCGTTGGATATATTCATATCAAATCTTGCAGTTGCACCAGATCTGAAGAAGAAACTAGCAAATTTGCTATCATGTCATCAGGAGAAGGGTACTATGAGTGTACCTTCTAAGCAAACATTATGTTTTTCGGAACCAATTTTTAAAGAATCCAATTTAAGAGAATGCAACGCCAATAATCTATTCTATTAAAACATGATTTATCTATTTAAAAATTCATATTGAAATACTTCATTAATGATTAGAAAAATAAAATTATATATTCCTAACCAATCCTTTATAAACAATAATATTTAAATCTATATTTTATTTTTGTCGATATATCTACCTTAAAATTCTCCCTTTTTTGTTGAACTTCAAACAATAATTATAAACTAAATTTTAGAATTGATAATAATTGATATACAATCACACACGATTTCTTTTATTCTCGTTACATAGAAAATATATTTATATATTCATCTTTATTAATATTCTTTATTATTATCTCCATGAACTTCAAAAAAAAATTACATTTAATATTTTAGGATGTAATAATTACATAAAAATATCACTATACTAATATTCTTTAGTATATTACCAATAATACATATTAGTATATTAATAACTATGCAAAAAAAAAAATATATATATCTAGAAAATTTAGGAAATATTATATTTAATTTTTTGATATTTTAAAACATTTAATAACATAAAATATCAAAGTAAATTTAGGAAACATAAACTCAGTTTTCAAAATTTAAAATCATCATCATCTTATATATATTGGAAACCCACTTAGGCTATGTGTTATTCATAGAGTAAATTTAGGAAATATTATATTTAGTTTTTCGGGATTTTAAAATATTCTAATAACGTAAAATATCAAAGTAAATTTAGGAAATATAAAGTCAATTTTTGAAATTTAAAATCATCATCATCTTATANAAGTTTTCAATACAAAATATTATTGTTATATATAAATATAATATTTGTGGATCAAAATCTAGTAATATATGAAAGGAAGCTGTAATTGAAAACCAAAGAACGACAAAAACAACAAATTTGTATTTTTTATATTTTATGTTTTATGGTAGTTGTTTTATAGTTGTGAGATTGTGGTTGTTGTTTTGTGGTTGATTGAATGTATCAAAATCTTTAAAGATAATTCGCCAAATTTTTTGAAAAAGACATTTGCTTAAATTCATGTATAAATAACTTGTGTGAAGAAGCTTGAAGCTGCTAGAGCTTGAGGCAGAACAAAAGAAGCTTGGTTCGTCACCTCTGATTTCGTGTTAGAAGCCTCGTCGTCGTTATGCTTCTCTCTTGAATCGGAGGCTCATGTCGGCCCATGTTTGGATGATATGCATTATTTGTGGCAAAACAAAAATAGTTCATAAATTAGAAAATTGAAAAAGAGAATTGAAGTTCATGATTGTTTGGATGGTATGCATGATCAATAATTCTCTTTTTTCTTGTTATAGTTTATGAGAGTGTATGTTGTTGAGATGTGGATAGTAAACAGTGGTTTATTTTGTGGAAGTTATTAATTGTGATGTTTGCAGATCGTCAAGAAAAGTAGGTATGAAATATTGTAAAATGAAATTGTAGATGAAGAAGACTATGGATTTGATTGTCGCAAGATTTTGGAAGAAGAACGTGGAGGAAGGTTTGTTAGTAAAAAGTAAAAGTCGAATTTTTGGCCACCCTATAAAAACAATAAATAGTAAAAGCTGAACTTGTGTTCAGCCTTTTGTAATATTAAATTGTAATAGTCAAATTTATGCTCTTTTTTTTTTTTTTTTTTTTTTTANTTTAACTCCTGGGGTTCGAACCTAGTCTCTTCTGGGAATGACACAATGAGGATTACCACTTGGGCTATCTACTCTGGTCAATAGTCAAATTTATGCTCAACGATTAGGTAGTTAAACCAAATGAAAAAATAACAAATGCTGTTAGTTCATTGGTAAAATACATGGCATCATTGTTATCAGGTCAGGACTTCGAGTCCCCGTGAGAGTATTTGCTCCTCTCATTTATGAGAATTTGGGTTAGTGAGTTGGCCCATCTGTGGCCGACAAAAGTTGACAAAAAAAAAACCAAATGAAAAAATTAGTTAATATTAAATATTTAAATTTATCAAAAAGAAAAAGGAAATAAAAAAATAAAGTTGATAATTATAAAAAATAAAAAATGTTAAAAATTATATAAAATATGGGCCTTGATTGGTTACTTAACTATAGAAACTTTTAAGGCTTTTATAATTGTCACAGTCTTTTTTGACCCAATCAAAATTTAAAGATTGTATAGTTATAACAGTCTTAAAAGTCTAACTTTTACATTTCTTTGCATTTTCTAAAAATCACCTAAATGTAACTTTTAAAGTTTTAAAGTTTATCTCTCATCATTTTTAATTAATTTTGTTTGTACTCAATGTAATAGAAAATAATATACGAGATCATGTTAATTTATTAATATAAAATTTTGATCAATTATTCTTTATGTATTTTATATGATTTTTTAAAATCCTTTTTCATATTGTTTTGAATTATATTTTATATTATGATAATCAAAAGGAAAAATCAAACGATTGTGTCAACATTTTTCTTTTACTAATAACAATTTCTCTTTTTTTTTTTTTTTTGAGAAATTCAATAATTTCATTAAAATTAAAAGGATTCACATTCTAAAATCATTAAAACCAAAAGTATTTAAAGCCCATATAATTACAGTCCTAAATAATTTATCTCATCCATGACGTCGGTCAGGATAGTTAAAAGAAAAATGGAAAAAGGAGAGAGAGAGAGTAAAGAATTGATCCCACGATCAAAGTGAGGTTAGGTTCCTCTTCTATCTTCCTCTCTCTCGACGATTGATCTCTTGGATTAGCCACCGAGGTACCCATTTGGATTCGTGATGAGTTTATATTTTCTTCGCTAATTGAATTTGTTCCCTGATCTTTTTGATAGCTTGCTCTTTTTTTTTATTGTTTTTTTCTTTTAATTTGATTTGATCCGGTTTTATTTGAAGAAGAAATCGATTCAAAGTGTTGAAATTAGTTGGGGAAAATGGAGGATTTATCAATTTCGTTATTGTGAATCCATGTTTGCCTTTAGTTTCTGCTTCTATATGATTTTCTCGATCTCTCTCTCTGTTTTCTTTTGGGGTTTTGGGTTTTTAAGTTCAGAGAAATCAAATTCATTTCACTTTTTATAATTGATATTTGTTTTCAGTTGAGTAAGTTTTGATTTTGATATCGTTTCTGTGGGACAATAGTTCTTCTGATGATTTTTTTGGTTTACCTATTCTGTGCTCATGTTGCATAGCGTCTGTTTGGCAATATAATCTGTTTATGTATTTTCTTACACTTTGATTCAACTGAAACTTGTCTTTGCTCAGTGTATATAGAAAAATACTATTCTCCAACATATGCCGCTACTAATTTTTGTATGTTAGACATAATTTTTCTTTTCAAGTCGCCAAAGATATTGTGAAATTATATGGTACTAGTTTCTCTGGGCTCTTGCTTTGAATTCCTGTCTAAACACTCGAAACTGAGATGTAATAAAAGAACCTTGTTTCTAATCACTGAGGATAGTAGGAGAAAAAAAGATCTTTGATGCTTGTTTTTTTTACAGGTGAATATTCTATAACTTCTTCTTGTTGACAGGAACAAGGTCTATTTTTACAAAATTCTCAGAGATGTCAAGTGGAACTGTGAGAAGAGTTTCACGTCAAGATATACAACTGGTAATCAAAACAAATTAAGGGTTTTGTTACTAACAGCTGTGAACCACGGTTCTTGAATTTTGAATGTTATACTTATTTTCCTTTTGGACTTCTATTATCCCGTTTCAGGTTCAAAACCTTATAGAACGATGTCTTCAACTTTACATGAATCAGAAGGAAGTTGTGGAAACTCTACTGGAGCAGGCCAAAATCGAGCCTGGGTTCACAGAACTAGGTAGGCATAGCAATAATCTGAGTCTTCAAAGAAATTAGTTTCTTATTGTGTAATCTCTGGTCATTGATGGTTCTTCTGATTGGATCCATTACTTTGATTAAAAGATATAGATCCCTATATTTATTTACCAGTTCAAGTCATCCATAGCCAATGTCATGTGTAAATGGTTTTACTGTTGCTCAAAACAGTTTTTCTGTACAATTTGGTTCAAGTCTCACCTGATAGGTCTTATTGGTCGGAAATATGTTTCATAACAATAGATTATGACATATGAGAAAAATGTATTGTACTCACTATCAATGAGAAAGATGGGGATTATGACCCCAACTACACGCTTTACCAAAAAATTTGCTGACATGTTTTCCTTTTTGGTTTACAGTTTGGCAGAAGCTTGAAGAAGAGAATCGGGAATTTTTCAAGGCCTACTACCTTAGGCTCATGGTGAAACACCAGATAATGGAATTCAACAAGTTGCTTGAGCAGCAGGTTCAGCACATGCGTCAGATGCATCCAACCGGAGTTTCTTCCGTCCAAAATACAAATGGTTCGCATATTCAATCAAGTAAGATTTGTTTGGAGCGGGTCTCTTTATTACTTGTAGTATGAAACTAGGTTTTCTCTATCTGTGTAGTTCTAAGTGTTGTTGGAAACAGTCCTCATATGCTTTGCTAGTTATCTCGCTTTCACTTTCTCCTTTGTTATGTCGTTTCTTTGTAGAAATACATCTTTAAACTCTTGCATGAATTTGCTTCTAGGATGAAATGTAAACTCAGTATTATGTAATTATTATCTCTTAGAATGAATCAATATCTGTCCGTAGCAGCATGTCTTGAATTACACTTTCCTTACATGTCATTTCAATTAGTTATTCTTTTAATTCATAGCTAGCAACCGAATTCATCGTAGAAGCAAATCCATGCATTTTGATTAGATATATTGCTAATCTATCCAACTGACATCAGCTCTTTTCACAGTGAATCAGAAACAATTATGCTATGCCTCTGACCACAGCGATCAATCTTTGAAGTCTGAAAGTGCACATCATCCTATGGCGTCTAGTCTGTCTAATGCATATCTCAATGGCTCTTCAACGCTCAATACAAACGTGCCCTCTTCTGTGAACATATCAACCCATGGTAGGAGAGTTGATGCTTCTCCAAATATGCTCTCATCGCAGACCACAAACATGCCTATGATGCAAGGAATGAATGGAGGAATGATAAAGTCCGAGACTGCCTATACAAACCCTGCTTCATACATGTATGGTGGTGAGAGGAATGCCCTCGAAGGACATTCCACAGTTGGAGATACTTCGATTCCATCTTTCAGCAACGAGTCCAACAACCAACCCCTCAGTGATTCGCTTCTTGATGCAGAAGCTTCCACTTTTGGGTTCTTAGGTCAAATTCCTAGGAACTTCAGTCTCTCTGATTTGACAGCTGACTTTTCCCAGAGCTCAGGTCTTTCTCTATCTCATATACTCCTTTATCTCTCGTTGGTCTTACGTCTTAGATGCATACAGTAACCAAGTAGCTTTGGTAGTTTGCTAGAACAAGAGCTATCAAACAGCTAATATGATTCATTGTTTGTAACCACAAGGTTCCTGTTGATTTCAGAGATTCTGGAAAGCTATGATAGATCACCCTTTCTTGGGCCAGATGCTGAAAATTTCCTGGACACTCGCGATAGGGGAGAATATCAAGGTGAAAACTTTGAGTCTTGTTTATTTATAAAAGAATGAAGAAAAAAGTACCCATTATGGCTTTCTTATTTCCCTAATCAATGAAACAAAAAGTGATAATGGTAATTGTGTGTTTCTGCAGGAGACAACAAGAGATTGGAGACCATATCTGAAGGTTTCAGTTATGATAACCTCGGGAGCGAGTAGTTAGGTAAAAGGTAATAACAATACTCTTTTCGTATGCCATGATGAATCTCAGGTTGTGTTTTTGAATGTGCAGATCTAACATGATCATCTTTGATTGCAGGTTTTGCTTCATCATGATGTGACGTAGAACACGTATGTGTACAAAAAGATTCAGCTTTTGATGTTTTCCTTGCAAAAACTATTTGGTGGGGTGTATAAAATGGGCTTTCTATTAAGTTATTAACACTTACTTTAGCTTGAAAGTTAGTAATAAAGATTAAGAAGATTATGTAATTTTCATTGAGTGATTTTTGTCTCTTTTGTGTGTTTAGTTTTTATTTGTTTCAATTGTCTATTTTAATCTTTTTACTTCTTTTTGTCCATTTTACTTTTTTTTTTTTAAACGTTTTGGATATTGGTGAAGTCTAAATTTATGAGTCTATGAATTTTCATGTAATAGAATTTGGTGATATGTCTCTAACTTATCCTTCGCTATGAACAAGCATGTTTCTTGTGATAAAGACATAAATCGAAATTGATAAACTAAGTGTGGAAGTGAAACGTTGAATTTAGATAAAGTGAAAGTTAGTGGTAATGAGGTAATGAGGTAATGATGTAATGACTAATGAACAAACGCAAACCAAAGTCAGAATGATCTTAGCCATAAAGAGTGGACCCCACCAGATGACTCAAACCAAACACTTTGCCACTTTGGTCTCGCAACTGTCTCTCTCTGGGAAGATAACAGTCTCTATCTCTATTCTCCGTGAAGATACTGCTTCTCGTTAAGTCTTTGTTGTGTCCACTCATCTTGTCTCAAGCTAACTAACTCCTTTTTCTTTTTTATTCATATAGGTCTCGCAGTCCTTCGGGTCAGAAATCGTCTCCGATTAACTCTCGGTGACTTTGAACTGTCTGAAAGTTGAGATTTTGTCTTTGTTAAAGTATATTCTTCGATTTGGGGGAGTCCATGGATACTCTGTTGAAAATACCCAACAAGCTTGAGTTTTTCATCCCTCAGTTTCATGGGGTTGAGAGATTTAGCAGTAGTTCTTCAAGGGTTAGGCTTGGTGTGAAGACAAGGGCAATAAATATTGGTAGCAGTAGTAGTCGTGCTGCTCTTTTGGATCTTGTTCCTGAAACTAAGAAGGAGAATCTTGACTTTGAGCTTCCCTTATACGATACTTCTATGAGTCGAGTTGTTGATTTGGCTATTGTTGGTGGTGGCCCTGCTGGTTTAGCCGTGGCTCAGCAGGTTTCTGAGGCTGGACTCTCCGTTTGTTCCATTGATCCTTCTCCAAAGCTCATATGGCCTAACAACTATGGAGTTTGGGTCGATGAGTTTGAGGCTATGGACTTACTCGATTGCCTTGACACTACTTGGTCTGGTGCTGCTGTGTATATTGATGAAGGTGTCAAGAAAGATTTAAGCCGGCCTTACGGAAGAGTTAACCGGAAGCAACTCAAATCCAAAATGCTCCAGAAATGTATAACCAACGGTGTTAAGTTTCATCAGTCTAAGGTTGCTAACGTGGTTCACGAGGAATCAAACTCCACCGTGTTTTGCAGCGACGGTGTGAAGATTCAGGCTTCGGTGGTGCTTGATGCAACCGGTTTTTCTCGATGCTTGGTTCAATATGACAAACCGTATAACCCTGGGTACCAGGTGGCTTACGGGATTGTGGCTGAAGTTGATGGTCACCCGTTTGATGTAGACAAAATGGTGTTCATGGATTGGAGAGATAAGCATCTGGATTCGTATCCCGAGCTTAAAGAGCGAAACAGCAAGATCCCTACGTTCTTGTATGCAATGCCGTTTTCTTCCAACAGAATATTTCTTGAAGAAACGTCTCTTGTTGCTCGACCTGGTCTGCAAATGGAAGATATCCAAGCAAGAATGGTTGCTAGGCTGAAACATTTGGGGATCAATGTGAAGCGGATTGAGGAAGACGAGCGTTGTGTGATCCCAATGGGAGGTCCTTTACCAGTCTTACCTCAACGAGTTGTTGGTATTGGTGGTACAGCAGGAATGGTGCATCCATCAACTGGTTACATGGTAGCTAGGACTCTTGCAGCCGCGCCAATAGTTGCAAACGCTATTGTGAGATACCTTGGTTCATCGAGCAATAGCAGTCTGAGAGGAGATCAACTCTCTGCTGAGGTATGGAGAGACTTGTGGCCTATTGAACGGCGTAGACAGAGAGAATTCTTCTGTTTCGGAATGGATGTTTTGCTGAAACTCGACTTAGAAGCTACCCGAAGGTTCTTTGATGCATTTTTTAATCTGCAACCTCATTACTGGCACGGCTTCTTGTCATCCCGGCTGTTTCTCCCGGATCTGATATTCTTCGGACTGTCTCTCTTCTCGCACGCTTCCAATACCTCAAGATTGGAGATCATGACAAAGGGAACTGTTCCTCTTGCTAAGATGATCAATAATTTGGTACAAGATAGAGACTAAGGACCAGAACTTACGCATATATCTGCAACTGCAGGCTGTTTGATAATTGTATAAGCCGCAGATCAGAATCTGAATTCTTGTTAAACCAAAATTGTTACCAGTTATGCTTCAATAAAGTTAAATAATGTGTTGCATACAAAGTGTAATAAACTTGAACACGAAAGAAAATATTTCAAACTCCTTCCGCTCCTTTTCTGGTCGCTGGTATGCTGCTTCTGAATCTTATATCTCATCTTCCTCGAAGGGGTCTCTTTCAGGATAATCACCAACCTACAGGCCAATTTCAAGTCCATGAGCAGGAAAATAGCTTACAGTTTTAGTCTATCCAACCAACTAATTAATCAAGGTTGACTGATAAGAACCTAGTCCATACAAAGGCTAAACCAAGTCCACAAAATAGAGCTCACCCAAAAGTTAGCTTGAGAGTGATAATAGCCTTAGGGCCTATAAGGGTATTAACTAGTCGTATAGCTAACAAATGTGGAACTCTAGAATCCTAATTTTAACATCTTGGAAAGATAAAACCTGCGTTTACATCTTTCTAACAAATAACAAACTCTATTATGATAGAATCCTAATTTTAACATCTTTCTAAAGTTAGAATCCTAAATTTAACATCTTTCTAACAAATAACAAACTCTACTACGATGTCCAAAACGACTAGCCAGTTCGGTTATATGTTCACAGGCGACTGAGATGCTACGACCATGAGAAAAAACGAAGTTATATTGTGTTAGGTACCTTTACTTTGTCTGGCCTGACCATTCCACCATGAAGCAGAGGGCATTCAAAGAATCTTGTTCCTTTCACCCTGTAAAGGTAACCCAGTATTAAACAAGTGGGATCTGACAACCAAGCTTAGACATATTGTACTTACGGTATGAAAATCACGATGTTGAGCAAAAGCTTATACAAGATTAAGAAGTTTTAGTAGCACAGAAACATGAGCTGCAATAGGAATCAAGGTTCCAGTAACAAAAATACTTCTACTTAAAATTGTGAAGGATTCACATACATGCCATCGTGTTTTCCTAGGGGTTCATCATACTGAATTCCAACCCAATAGCCAGGGCCCAACGACTCTGCTCGTCCAACATATTTTACCATTCCTCTTTTCTCCCCGGGCTCAACTTGGCATCTATCTCCCACCTTAATATTGACAGCAGGAGAAACAAATTAGAAGAAGAAAACATAGAGGTCAAGTCTCACAGAATAACAAGAGACTGGCTGATTAGCTCTTAACTATAAAGAAAAATGTCTAAAATGAAAGGCAAGGAGAAGTTCGACTCACCTTGATATTTTCACAGAAATCTTCCATATAGTTCTCCTTTGTCTGTTGAAAGGATTAAGTGGGAAAGAGAATGTTAAGAATCTTTGTATCTTGGATGAATTAACCTAATCCCATTTTTCAGTGAATTTGCTAAAAGTTATAGTTTTACTGAAAGTTTGACCAGAAGCGACTTATATTGATACAAATTCTTTTTGTCACACCTTAGCCTCAGAAGCAGCCGGATTTTGAGACACTCTTTTTTCTTTGAATTTCCTAAAACTGTCTGGAATTTGAACACACTAACATCTCATCAGAGGAAATATCCAATGCTCCTGCATATTCACTTGATAGACAAAACATGTCTATTACGAGACACTGATTCTAGGTAGTCGAAAATTTACCAGTTCTTTGAGCATAATCCTCTTCTGAGATGGTATACTTCTCAACCAAGGACGTATCTTCAAGCCAACCTCCAGTTGTGACCGAAGAAGGGTCAAGATCTATGATGTGTAACCGAAACCTTTTTCAAATAGCAGAAAAGAACAATCAGATGAACTGATCAAACAAGAAGCCATAGATTTCAGTGGATGCGACGAACAGAGGTTTATTGAGTCAAATTGGCTCTCTAATCAGAAAACTTTGCTATCTGTTAAGCACTGGAATTGAAACATTTCATTCCAACTCATAAACAGAAGTTACCCATCAAAAGGGTAGAAGAAACCGAGGGGTCTTGTGTCATCACTGAGAACTGCAACCTTTGAGCCATTGTCATCATAGAGCTCTAAAGCCATGGAATTAACAGATGTCCCACATTTTTTCCATAGCTTTTCTTTCACAGCTTCTACACTCATCTTCAGAACAAAAATCCAAAGAAATTTGTTTTGGAGATAGCATCAATAGATATATAAGAGTTGAATCAGTATTCAGGACTGATGTTTGTGTCTTAAACGAGACTTACTTGTGGAGAGAAACGAACATCCGCAGAGAAGCTCTTAAGATTGGAGTGAGTAACGTGCAAAAGTACAGAGTCATCTCCTTCTATCTGTAAGCGCGAAGTCGCCATTTTAACGATGTAACAGAGCGATCCTCCGAGAAGCGTAAGAAGAAGTTCAGACAACCGGCGGAGAAGCTTAAACGGCAACGTTTTTAACCGTCCTCGTAATTGGTCTACATAAGCTGATCAGACTCGTTTAGATTTTAACACGTGTTAAGTCGCACATAAAAATCTGATGGACTTTACTGCAGATAAGTGCAGCCTTTTTTAACCCATTAGCCAAAAACACAACAAACACTAGAGCTCGAGAAAAGTTTGGGAAAATCCGTGAGAGGAAGGAGATATTCCGGCGATGGCTGAAGATTTTTCGGTGCTTGTCTTGGCTTCTGATCTTGGAGTTGACGCTCGACCGTTCTTGACGAGAAGCGATGAGATTGATGAACAAGAGAATTGGCATGATTGTCCTCAATACCTCGGAGACGAAGATTTCTCTGATTTCGATCTTCTCCAGTTCTTCACCCTCCAGGGCTTCGATAAGTTTGGTAACCGGATTTTTCGCATCATCGGAAAGTATTTTCCTGGTAATCGCTCTGACACTAGTCGCATCATATAATATTGATTCTTTATCAGTACGCCATTAATTGAAATAGGCCTTAAAAATTGTTACTAAATTTATTATGACATGCTTGAATGATTGATTCTTCATGGTAGAACAACTTGTTGTCCATGTTTTTTATTTGATTCATTTTCTGATTGATTCGTGTGTATGAAACGCAGCTCGTGTTGTGAGTGCGGAGAGGCTGAAGAAGTATATATTCCATAAGATAAGCAATGAATGTCCTGAGGAACCGTTCTGCTTGGTTTACATGCATAGCACAGTGCAAAAGGACGAAAATTCACCGGGCATTACCATTTTAAGATGGATTTACGAGGATCTTCCTTCAGATATCAAAGATAGACTTCAACTTGTTTATTTCGTCCACCCTGGTCTTCGTTCAAGACTTGTTATTGCCACTCTTGGTCGCCTTCTTCTAAGTGGAGGGTAAGCAGTTTTTTGCATATGCATCACTAGTTAAATATCTAACCTCAGAACTTGCATAACTGAATCTCAAGCTTGAAGCTTTCTTGACATACGAATATGATTTTTCTTGAAACTCTTCTCCGTCGAAGTAACTTTGAATCAAGAACTGTGGACTAATTATTTTTGTCAAACAATTTTTCTTGCAACATTGCAGACTGTACTGGAAGATCAAGTATGTGAGCCGGTTGCAGTATCTTTGGGACGAGATAAAGAAAGGTGAGGTGGAAATTCCTGACTTTGTGAACAACCACGACGATGTACTAGAGAATAGACCATTAACGGACTATGGAATCGAACCGGATCCTTTCCAGTTAACCGAGGTTCAGTCTTCATCTTTCTCACTTAACCGGTATGAGAACAGATGGATGTCATAGTACATTTGCTCTTGTTATAAGCCAGAAATTCTGTAGTTTATGTTTGTTGTATAGAGTTATCTATGTCATATAAACACGTCAGTTTCAATTTGGTTTTGATTGAGTTTGGACCAAACCAGTACCATTATCACATTACACGTAATTATTGGTGTTGATTAGGCCAAAAATAATCTATACTAATAATAAGGCAAGTTTGAGGCTTCTAAAGCCATACACGTAAGCAATCCTCTGCTCGACACGTGTCCTTTTTTTTACGCTCGCGGATCAACTCTATCTTCTTTCTTTCGTCTCCTCCGGACCTCTGCTGACCTCCTCCCTTTCTCCTCCGAGAACAACCCCAACTTCGCCAACAATCTCCTCGAGTAACGGAAGCGTCTATTGAAGAAGCCACTGAAAATTAGAGATCCCGGCTTCGGTTGAGTTCTCTGCTCCGCTACTCGAGCTGCA
>OVAU01001712.1:0-13367 GCA_900406315.1 Biscutella laevigata subsp. laevigata
GGAAATAATCCAATATAACTTTTTAAGTAGATTTATTCTGTATTAATATAATAGATTCTATTGTTGTTGTAAACATTAATAAATTGGAAAAGAAGGAGGATACTGGAAACTCGTACATGTTTCTAATCATCGAAACATAACAGTGTATATAAAACTGAAAATAGTTACAAAATAAATATGAAATATGATTTTTTTTTTTAAACACTAAATATTCATATTACTTTTAGCATCGAAAATGCAACTATTCAGAGTCCTATTATAATACTAACACTAGAATTGTACCCGTATTATATACAGGGTGATTTTTTTTAAATTATAATATTACGATATTTTAACAAGTGACGTTAGTAAAGTCGTAAAACACATAACATCACTATTACCAGGTCGGGGCTTCGAGTCCCCGTGAAAACACTTGCTCCTCTCATTTATGAGAGTTTGGATTAGTGGGCTGACCCATTTGTGGCCCATAAAAATTGACAAAATAAAAAAAAAAGAATATTACGATATTTTAACAGTATAAAGAACTATATTTTAAAAATTAAATGTGATTCATAGCTAATAGTAAATAATTTTCTGTAAATTTATTTAATTTTATAATGTTTTATTTTATGGATCATGATTATATCTGTTGTTAACTCGTGTGACCATTGTATTGAAGATGAAATTTTAAATGATTTTTGGATAAAAAATGTTTAAAACATAAATCCAATATTACTATAATTTGGTTTACTGTTATATTTAGATTTATTTATGTACATAAATCCAGTATTAAAACTTATATTTAAATTACTAAAATTAATATATATGAGAAGGAAAAATTATGTAGAGCATAATTATCATATACTAAAAATTATATTTAGATTACAGTAATTATACTATATATTGGACAAAAAAAACTAAATTGAATATTGTGAAATTTTAAAAGAGAGAGAAATTAGGATATTGTTTTAAAGAATAATATATTTGATTTTTGAATTATTTTTAAATTCGTTTTTAATTAAAATTATATCTAAAATTCATTTTTTAATATTTTTCTAAGTAGGATATTTTAAAAAACGAAGTTAAATATATAACTATATTTTTTATCTTTTAAATCTCAATATTTAAATTATTATAACCTAATTGTTTGATTATATATATTTCCAGTTTTACCCTTAATGAAAGTTACATATATTTCCAATTTTACCCTTAAAAAATATTTTTAATTTGTTATTTGTTTTAATGACATATCATGTAATATTTTACTGATTTAAAGGTTATTTTCTTAAAAGTAACCCTTAAATAATACTATAAAGATTGAAAATTAATTAAAACTAATATGAATGAAAAACATTAAATATTATTCTTTCTGTCCTAAAATATAAGATTTTATAGGTTTTATTTTTTGTTTCAAAATATAAGATTTGTTCAAACTTCAATATAAATTTTTTATTTTTTTATTTAACAATAGTAAATAAATACTTAGTAAAAATATTTGAAGAATCAAATTAGTCTCACATATAGCATTTACGCACATTTTTTGTTTTTTAAAATTATTTTTAATACTGTTTAGTAATTATTGTATGTAAAAAATAAATGTCTTAAAAATGTGCATTGAGCTAAAAAAATTTGTATCATGCGGGAATAATATATACTTTCTAATGAGACAGAAATTTTATTTTAACTCATGAAAGAAAGTCTATATGCTTTCTAATAAAAAAAATATACTCAAACAAACCAATTTAATATACTTTTTTCCACAAACTAATAACTAAATTAAATAGATAAATAGAAAACAATAGTCGTCGCTCTGCTCTCTTCCTCGGTATTCTAGCTTTTTCATAGATGGCCTAAATTCAAATNTTTTTTTTTTTTTTTTTTTTTTTTTTTTTGTCATCTAGAATTATATTGATTCCAGGAAGGATACAGGGTGGGATGCGTTTGTAGGATGCGTTTTTGAAATACAGAAAGAAGACCACTAAGTCGGCGGTTGACAACCCAACCCCGAAAACCTAAGCCGGCGATACACAAAGATGATCCCGGAAACAAGAGAAACACAAAAGACGACCTAACAATAGAAACCAATAGTAATCAATAGAACAAGTCACGATAAGTTAAAATCTGAGGCTCAAGAGAAACCAACACAAGTGCCGCTTTATTGGGAGAGCCGAGAACGCCTAAGACGAGTAGACTGTCTTCCACCCGAGCAAACGGATTAGTCCACGAGTAACAGAGAACGAAACAAGAGACTCTAGAAGTCTCGGAGGACAACGCTTAATTTGATCCGAGAAGAACTTCCAAGGCACGCAATTTTAGCTCCGTATAAGACTCCTAGCAGACCGAAGCACGGAGGACAACCCCAAATACAACTTATCGAACCTGAACCAACGAAGGCTAACCCAAACTCGAATCTAAAATAACTTTGGAGACCGTCGAGTTACCAGATCGAGCCATAGAAGGCGGTTCCTACATCAGATTGCAGACCAACAATACCGACAAAAGCTGAAGCCAACTCAAATCCTAGCCATGGCGACAGAACAAGAAGAAACCATACCCGAACACGACCAAGACCCACCGTGAACTGATCCGGCAATGTCTACTCCACTCCACACCGACGACCTACTGTTCCAGACACACCACCATTACCTAACCGAGAACCAACCACAACGAGGAAGCACATCTCATCTCACAAAGAAGTGAAACGAGCACAGAGAGGAGGCTACGAAGATGAGCGACGTGACCAGAGCGGAGGAGCCGGAGAAGAGAGGCCGGAGCAAGTATGGAGAACAACAGATCTGGTCACCAGGCGGAAGAAGAGGTAGCTCCAGAGGCCGAAACAAAGATCACCTACAGAGAAACAGAAGAGAAAACGGAACGCGCCGGCGGTGATGCTATCGGAGCCATCCACCGCCGGCCAAGACTTGATGAAGATGAAAAGAGAGCAGCGACTGCAGAGAGAAGAAATTAGGTTTTTGATTATATGTTTAAAACTATCTTGAAAATTTAAATATGTTGTTTACTTCATAAGAAAAAAAAAATTAAAATTATAAATCTCTTGTCTCTACTCCCTGATTTGTCTCCTTTGTCATCTTCTCTCGTCTCTCCTCTGCTGTACATTTCGTTTTCCATCTCAGAAACCCTAGATTTTTCGAAAATCAAATCTAGTTTTTTTTATTGTTTTTCTTACAAGAGAGAGATTTACTTCCTCTCCTATACTTTAACAACAGTAGTAGTCCTAGAAATTTGGCTTCTGCTTTTTTTCTTTAGCAAAATCAATTTGGATCTCAAGCTTCATTTTTTCGAGTCCAAAGCTAAAAAACTCGACTTTGATTACTTGTTCATAAAAAATACCCACTGTAAAAGCGCCATTGTTGTTCTCACTACCTTGGGGGATTAGGGTTTACGTTTTCTTGGTGGTCGATAACTCTGTTCTTCAAAAAGTGTCCTTTTTCAGAAAAAGGGTAAACCCCATTTTAATATCTTCTCTTGGAAATACTTGTACTTTCGGGTTTTAAATGCATGGATGGGAGAGAAGCAATGGCATTTCCAGGCTCGCATTCTCAGTACTATCTCCAAAGAGGAGCCTTCACAAATCTCTCGCCTTCTCAGGTCGCGAGTGGCCTACACGCGCCACCGGGAATAAGACCAATGTCAAACCCTATCATTTATCATCCACAGCCTAACAATCCAGGACCTCCTTTCACCTTAGCTGACCACAGGCACTCGGATTTCGGACACAGCATTCACATGGGGATGGCTTCATCTGCTTCTGATGCAGTGCAACCGCCTCTGCCTCCTCCGCCGCCACCAACGGAGACACCGATGGTGAAGAAGAAACGTGGACGCCCGAGAAAGTATGCTCCTGATGGACATGTCTCTCTAGGCCTTTCACCTATGCCTTCTGCTAATAATAAGTCTAAGTACTCTTCTTCAATGTCTGATCCCAATACACCTAAACGAGCCAGAGGTCGACCTCCTGGAACGGGAAGGAAGCAACGCTTAGCTAATCTTGGTGAGATCTCAAGTTTTTCTATGTTATCGGTCTAGTTAAGTTGCTGCTTTAGCTTTGGTGGCTAATCTTAAAGGACATGAGCTTGAATCCTTTGATTAGGTGAACTTTTGAATGCTAGAGGCTGTAAATGATTCTTTGGTTAAGTTAGGTTTTGTTGCTTTAGGTTTTCTGTTACTGCCACTTAACATTGACAGTTAGGTATTAAATAACTGAGGTGTGCTACAATTGAGTTGAGATTATTACTTGGTCATTAGAATGTGGTTGGTCACATGGTACTAGTAATCGTGGAAGAGATGTAGTTTTTGATTTAAGATATGATATCTAAGCTTTGGCACAACATTCTTCTATGTACACTGAAAAAAACATGAGTTGGAGACTTGGAGTCTTATGAGTAGCTCAAAGGTGGGCTGCAAGAAGCTNTCTTCTATGTACACTGAAAAAAACATGAGTTGGAGTCTTATGAGTAGCTCAAAGGTGGGCTGCAAGAAGCTAATGATGAGTGTATGCTCAAATTAGGTCACTTATTTAGCTCTGTTGTTACTGTAGGTCAACATTGATTGTTAGGTTTTAAGCTGTGAAAGAGTATTTTGACTGATCCATTTGTGTTGAGATAGGTAATTGGTCATTATAATGGAGTTAGTCAATGGTAATCATTCATTAGGACTTTGAAGCAAACTCTGAACTCTGTTATTTACGTTAGGTGAGTGGATGAATACTTCAGCTGGGCTTGCTTTTGCGCCTCATGTGATCAGTGTTGGAGCAGGAGAAGTAAACTCTAATAACTCCTTTCAATCTTAATGGTTCTGTTTATTAACATTTAAGAACTGATTTGTGCAGCTTCTCATTTGGTCGATTTCGTTTGTTTTTTCTCGCAGGATATTGTGTCGAAAATTCTGTCATTTTCGCAGCAAAGAGCTCGGGCTCTATGTATAATGTCAGGCACTGGAACGGTTTCTTCGCTCACTTTACGTCAACCCTCTTCAACAGCACCGTCTCTAACATTTGAGGTTGAAAACCGTTCATTCAGTTAATCTGAAAAAATACCAAAACTTGGAAAATCTAAAGATCCTTTATAACCCTTCTTTATGTTTTTAGGGACGTTTTGAGATTCTAAGTTTAGGTGGATCTTATTTGGTGAATGAAGGTGGATCCAAAAGTCGAACTGGCGGTTTGAGTGCCTCTCTTTCTGGTCCTGAAGGTCATGTTATTGGTGGTGGAATTGGAATGCTTATCGCAGCCAGCCTCGTTCAGGTTTCTTACATTCCTCTTCATAATGGTTGATTGTATTTGTGATGTGTTCTTATTTCTTTTTTTCCTCNGTGTGTTCTTATTTCTTTCTTTCCTCGTCAAAGTTTTGCTCTTGCGATTAGTTTGAATGCTNTCTTATTTCTTTTTTTCCTCGTCAAAGTTTTGCTCTTGCGATTAGTTTGAATGCTAAACCAAACATTCTACTCGGTTTTTGGTGTGGTTTGGATCAATATATATGCAACTGAAAAACTTGTTTGTTATATATAAGGTGGTGGCTTGTAGTTTTGTATACGGAGGAAATGTAAAGTCTAATCTTAACAACAACAAGACCATCAAACAAGAAAATGAACCAAAGGAAGAGCACAACAATAGAAAATTGGAAAGTACGCCGGTTAGTGCACCAGAAGCAGCAGCACCGGCTGCTCAGCAGCAGACCCCACAGAACTTCTCAGCACAGGGAATGAGTGGATGGCCTGGCTCAGTCTCAGGCCGATCAACTGACTCTAGCAGAAACCTACTGACTGATATTGACTTGACTCGTGGATGATTCAAAAAGAAACATTATTACTCTTTCGTCCTATTTAATACCACTACCCTTTTAGTCGTTCAAGCAGCAGCAGCATACAAAATGTGAGTGCTGTAAATATCTTTGTTGTTGTAGATTTCTCTGGTAATGTTAAAACCAGATATTTCAGGATTTAGACATATCTCTGAGTTCCTGCTAACATTGTCAATGTAACAATACTTCCACTTTCAGGTTATTTAAAGAGATTTTAACTTCTTTTATATCACATTAAAGCCTCCTTTGTACCTAGAACTTGGTTTCTGTGGTGTCTTTTTGGATTTGGTGAATTTGGATGAGGATTTCAAAACGTTTGTTGCAAAATCAAGAGTTTACATTACACTTGAAATTGATGATTTATAGAATTTTTGCAATCTTCCGAAATAAACTATCAATAGTAATATCAAAAGCATCTCTAAACCTTTCAAACTTACCATTAGAATCTCTATAGACCAAACCAGGCAAAAGCTCATGAACAATGTAACTCCTTATATCCTCTCTTTCTCTTAAACTTATTGACATCAGCTTCTCGATCAAACTCACTTTCTTTGCCTTCACATCTTCTTTGTTTATATACACCGAATATCTCCGATGATCCTCTGGCAAATGCCACGTGTACTGATAATACGCAGTGTAAGGATCAAAGATCACCGGAATACAACCTGAAATGAGGGAATCGAAAACTGATTTCCTCGTCGGGCTGTCCCCGGGAGGCTGGAGGCAGAACTCCGAATCTTGGAAAAGCTCGATAACCGAATCTGGTTTGTCGCAGCCTCCATCGGTACAGTTCAAGAACCGGCATTGGTCCGGAGATGAAGTGCATTGTTGAATTAATATTGACCGGATGCTATCAGGTTTACCAGGCCTTACTCCACCGGCAAAGCTGATTAGGCTTCGGCGAGGTTTTCCAATGATCTTGTTTTGCCAGCTAGCGATGTCGTCATCGGTTTTCGGGTGGAAGTATGTCGGATGAGGTATAGCGACATCGTTGACTTCCCATGGATTGCGTTCAATGAGAAGCTTTGTAGGGTTTTTCATTTCTTGCATCTCAAGTAAATTTGAGCCCCAAGAAAAGTTACTGTTCCTCCTAAAATCCCAAGATATCTTTCCCAGAACGAAAACATGATCTTTCCCGGAGTTTATCCTCCAAGACTTCTTTGATCCAAGCCACTTAACAACCTCAATGGCCAAAACATCCTTCACGTCCTCAGAAACGTTCTTGAAATGCCATCTCAAAACATCAATACCTCCATAGAAAGGCACATAGAAGAGCTTCGCTACGCTCTCATCATAAACCCTACACGGATGCTTCAGAACCCTAGAGTGAAAAATCGGCTCAAGAGCANGCCATAGAATGGCACATAGAAGAGCTTCGCTTGGCTCTCATCATAAACCCTACATGGATGCTTCAGAACCCTAGAGTGAAAAATCGGCTCAAGAGCATACTGATGCGTTTTAAACCAGCCTTTACCAAGACTCTCAATAGATTCACCAAACGCATCATTCTTGAAATAACTGCAAAAATTAGCCCATGGAACCATATCTGAGCATTCTCCCAACAAATCTTTGTTGAATTTTGACGGTAATTCATAAACATAAACCCCTTTTCCTTCACAAGATTCAGAGTTTCTGCGGTTGTTTTCCATTGATAGCCATGATCTCTGTATCTGAAGATACTTATGCAGTGCCTTTAGAGCAGTCTCCTCATTTTCGTCCTTTGATTTGATGTATTGGTATCGTTCTTCTCCGGTTTCTGAATCCCAATCAACAAAGGAATCAAGATCATTCTCGTTCTTGGGTGTCGAGTCTTGCTCAAGAACAGAAACAAGATTCTGATTCTCCTCATGGATAGGTGTAGAATCTTGACTAAGTGCGGAAACTCTTTCACCGGTGAAAGTTTCATTCTTTGTGACGTTGAGGCTTGTCCCAACCGGATCTTTTTCTCCGGCGAAAGTTTCATTCTTTATGAAATCCTTGTCTCCATCTTTACCAAGAACAACAACACTCTTCTCTTCTTCAGTGAAATTGTTGACCGGTACGTGTAGAGCGGGCTGAGCACCAGCTGTGAGACAATAAAGATCGTTGAGCTTCCTCGAAGATATACAAATATGAAGGACGTTACCGGAGATAACAGTGGTGGAAGTTGACCAAAGATAAATTAAGAAGAGAAAGAGAATTGTGAGATTAACACGAACGAGAACTGTTCTGTCGAAGATCGAGCAAATGTTACCACAGCAAACACGAGAATGTTTAAGGGATTTCTCAGGTTTTTCTGTTTCTGTCTTTTTGGATGTTCTTGGTCGTCTCTTTGAGACTGAGAAAGGCATTTTCCTTATTTGGTTGGTTTTTAGATTTTCTTTTGTGTAGTGACCTTTTGTATATGTTTGGCTTAAGGACATGCAAGCACGTTTGTCTAATTATTGTAATAAATGATTATTGAGGTTGCACGTCATGATTTGACAATCTTAATCATCTAATTTATAGATTAATATATGCATATTTGTCAACGATCGATGTTAATTACTCATCGAATATCATCAGTATGTGTGTTTTAGAATTCATTGAATCTGTGTAATCCTAGTGTGCGTATGCACGCACCATATTGGCAAGGTTTGGAACTTTGGATGTTTGGACTTTTGTGCTGTTTGGATTTACAAAACAAGATTGACCTTAATCGAATTTAATTTTAGTAATATATCTCCTTCATTTTTTGGATTATTACTCATCAAATCAACATATTTTTTAAAATACATAATCTAGATTTTTACAAAATCTACAAGGACGGTAGAATATTATCCGTCAAATCAGAATTAATTTCTAAAAATTAAAATTCTATTGTTTTATAAAATCTATCCGTTTGATGGAAGTTCTATCATGGAACTAATCAACAATATGAGCATAATATCTCTAATTACAAGTATATAATATTTTTTTTAACAAACACTCTCAATTTTTATGTACTATTATCCACCAAATCAATATAATTTTCTAAAATACAAAATTTTTCATTTTTTATAAATTCTCTCAAATATTTTGGATTATTATCCGGCCATAATTTCACAAAATACAAAATTCTAATATTTTACACAATCTCTTAGTTTTGTGAACTATAACTCATCAGCAACATAAGTGCTTAAAATACAAAATTCTAACGTTTTACAAACTCTCAATTTTTTTTTGAATTATTATTCACCAAATTAGCATAATTTTTCAAAATACAAAATTCTAGTTGTTTTAAAATATCGCTTACATTATCTACAAAACCAACATAATTTTCCAAAATAAAAAAAAACTATAATATAGTTTAACTACGATTTCCGCATTTCTGGCCTTGAAAATTTTGGATGTGGCTCACAAGATTGAAGTCGATTTAGCACAGTTCATAGTATAATTTTGCTCTGAATTTCTGGGAATGTATNTTTTTTTTTTTTTTTTTGGTCATCATCTTAATCTGTTTATTATTACCAGAATAGTAAATAAAATCCAACAAGCAAAGGTACCATCACATATATGCACACATTCTTCAGCCTCTCATAGATTTTCAAGTAATACAGAAAATCTTTGATAAACTCTCTATGTTCCTCTCTTCCTATACAAAACACTTTGAACACCCAACACACAAAACTAATCAAGAACACAGGTAATTCGTAAAACACACTCGTCAAGATCAGAGAAATGTTGTAACCAGTCGATTGATATACAGAGTTGACGCCTTGAGGGTTTGGTTTTTTTTTAGTTAGTTAGCCCATTCATCATTTTCAACACTCTTGTTCTCTCTTTTCTCCTTTCATCATCATCATCACGAGTCAAGAGCCAGCTCAGCCCAAGCCAAAGAAGATGATCTAAGCTCAGATGAAAGTGACAGACTGATTCTACTCTCCAGAGTCTCACATATCTCTTGCAATGAGGGCTTGTCTTTATTGTCATTGTTGTTGCTCGGGTCCCGATTCAAGCATTGGCTCGCAACTTCACATACTGTCTCAAGCTCTTCTTGGTTAAAATGTTTCAGCTCTGGATCCACTAAACTCGCCATTGCCTCTGGTGCTTCANCCATTGCCTCTGGTGCTTCACGGTACTCCTTTGCCTGCACGTTACAACAAACATGTAAAAAGGTCAAAACTTCTGCAACAGAAAACCTGCGTCTTCTGGATAGTTTTTTTATGTTTTCTTACCCATTCAATCAAGAAACCTCTGTCTTTGCAANAGGTACTCCTTTGCCTGAACGTTACAACAAACATGTAAAAAGGTCAAAACTTCTGCAACAGAAAACCTGCGTCTTCTGGATAGTTTTTTCTGTTTTCTTACCCATTCAATCAAGAAACCTCTGTCTTTGCAATAAGTAGGTCTTCCACTGACAATTTCCAGCAAAAGAACACCAAATGCATAGATATTACCAGATACATCAAGATGTCGGCTCTCCATTCCATTTGGTAGCACGCATATCGAACCCTGACTACTAATATTTGTTAAATTCTTATCTGATCTCGCAAGAATCGTCTTCCAGCATTCAAAATCAACCAGCTGCATCAAGAGAAAACCAATAATGAAAATCATGTGAACTTAAGCTGAGGTTAACTAATTGTATAGCTCAGATAAAAAACCTGGTCTCACTTTTACTTTACCTTGGGAGTAAAATCTTCTGTGAGATAGATTGCGTTTGAGCTCAGTTCAGAGATTGTAAATGGAGGATCAAGTTCCGTATGAAGATACTTGAGACCGCGGGCAATGCCTATAACAATCTTCATCCGTCTTGACCATGTTACTAAAGCCGCTTCACCGTCTGTATCAAAACATTCAACATCATAAATGTTATCTAGCCGAATGAAACAAAAGCTCTGAGTGAGTTAGATTATTTACAGTGGAGGTGCTCGTATAATGTTCCGTTTGATGTATACTCAAAAACAAGCATTCTTGTAAACGGTGAGGTCTCTTTGCAGTAGCCAAGCAATTTCCCTGCGTTCTCATGATTTAATCTAGCCAAATCTGCAACCTGAAACAGTGCAAAAATGGAGAAGATATCTCAGAAATAAAGAGTAATTTCTTACAGAATCTTCTATGCAGGAGGATAATATGAGAAGAAGCTACCTCTTTCTGGAAATAGAGCTCAAGATATCCAGTCCAATCTTCTTCTTTTACGCAAACAGAGACCACAGCAATCTCAGGCCCACCTTTCATCGTACCTTTATAGATCTGACTATCTGCAGATAATCCAATGATGTTACTAAAGTCTTCACACGCCACTTCGAGCTCTTGTCTTGTGAATCTCGAAACATCCTTCAGCATTTCTGAATCTGTAGTTAAAAAAGAGCCACTTCTTTTGAGTTCTTTGCTCGATATGATTTTTCTATAGGAAGTCAGAGAATTTAGGAAAGATTCTAACCTATGTAGACAGTGAACTTTTCCTTTACGCTTGAAGATTTCTTCCAAGGAATGATGATAGATGATCTGTTCTTCCAGCGGTGAACTGCTGAGAAAAGTGCAACCAGAAGGAGCAAACCAACCATTGACCCTGTGACTATCTCAAGGGCAAGAAGCCACCTAGGTTTGGATGTTCTATGGTGCTTAGCCACTATATCGGCTGACTGGTGCTTAGGGGCAGCGCTCGGGCTTTCATGAGTTTTGACCAGTTGTGCATTACCTACGGGGGGGACCACATTCAGAAGACCAAAACTAATTGACCATGTGTGTGTCGATGAAGTGAAAATTTACATCTTACACACCGCATTGAGAAGAAGGTCTATGCTTAAGATCCTTGTTCTGCATGCAGTTCCCTTGAAAGCTCGTCCTGGTGACCATAAAAAGAGAAACTCTCAGGCGAAATTGGAGATCTGGAGAATTCAGAAAGACAGCATAGATGAGAAAAACACCTTGGAAGGTACTCTAAACATTTTGGGATGTTTCCCACGAAGAAGTTGTATGAAAAGTCAGCTACTTTTAATGCAGGAGACTTGCACAAACTAGCAATGTTTGAACTTGAATTTGAAGAATACCTACAAAGTTGAATAAACAAAACGTGGTTCAACATCACCATCATAAACAGAAGTGTTTCATATACTGCTTCTTGAGCTATTGGCTACACTTACACTTTTGACGGATATCCCGAAGCTCCAGAAACAAGAAGACTTCCTTGAAGCCTGTTCCTGTCAATATGAAGTTCTCTAAGGTTTTTCAAGTTACCGAGCTCTGGAGGCAACTTTCCAGTTAAACCATTAGACTGAAGGTTTCTGCAAATGTGTAAAACAAAAACGGTCGTCTCAACAAGTCATCTATTATATAAAAAAAGATATGGAAAGCACCATCTGATTATCTTTTTTACATGATTATGATGCTGGACAAACTCCCGATCTCGGCAGGGATTGGTCCCATCAGATGATTGTTTCCCAAGTCCAAGATCTTGAGATTCTTTAGCTTTCCTATCTCCTTGGGTATTGTCCCGATTAGAATGTTCCCATGTAGGATTCTACAGAAGCCGAAGGAGTTTAATTAAGTCAAATCCCAAACTCAATGCCTCAAACTATATATTTGTTAGTATTATGTGGGGTAGAGAAGAAAACTCGCACAATTCCTGCAGGTAGGTCATCTGACCCAATTCCGGCGCAAGAAACCCTTTTATCGATGAAGCTGTTATATTTCTGCGCAAATAGAAGATCCACACAGTGAAAATCAGGATATAAGCACAAGCCAATGTGATCATAAACTATTCATAAACAACTGATTTTTGCAGATACTATGCAACAGTAAGTTGAATGCAAGAGAGAGAGAGAGACAAAAAAAAATTATCAAAGATTTCTTACATCTTGATAACATGATCTTTAGATGGAGAGCAATAAATCCCGGTCCAAGCGCAAGGATCTGAATCGGGGTCATTCCAATTAGACATAACTAGCAGTGGGTCCTCATAGATAGCTTCCTTGAATCTTCTAAGAGCTTCAACTGAGAAAGACAAACAAGTAAAACAGAGTAGATGAATTGTAAGATCAGACCTTGAANTCCAACTATCAGATGAATTGTAAGATCAGACCTTGAATTTAAAGCTTTAACTTCACATATTCGACTGATTTTCACTAAAAAAAGTTTTTTTCAGATTGATCGAGATGAGTAATCCCAGCTCTTGTCAAGTAAAATTGCGAATTTTTAACAAAGATTCATGGAGAAACTTAAAAGGTATGAGATTTTGTCTAGCATTTTTTCTTAGTAACCTAACAAGCTAGAAAACAGGTAAAATCCAAAGAATCTGAGATCTGGGTTTAAGCAAATGAAGACAAGAAAAGGATGAACAAGTACCTTCATTAGAGGCAAAGCCATCGCAAGAAACGAAGAAGAGTCCAAGAACAAGAGCTAACGAACAAAAGTTCGATCTCATTTTTTCTTTAGAAAGATTCCTTCAAACTCGGCTCATTAAAAAAAGCAGAACCCAGAGTATTTCACGGAGGATCAACTCAGCTGGAGAAAGATGAGAAGTTTCCTCGATAAGTACTCAGCAGAAATGAGATGTTTAAGCTCAAGAAGAGACCAAGATTAGCAAAGTAAACCAAAGTAATAAAGAAAGAGAGAGAGAGAGAGAGA
>OVAU01001713.1:0-14061 GCA_900406315.1 Biscutella laevigata subsp. laevigata
AATCCAATCCGACCTTCTTACCAACATTTTTCTTTTCGGATGATTTTAATTTCAGTATATATTTTTTTGGAATATCAATGAAGTTAAATCGTAAAATATTATAATCTTCACTTTTTTTTATTAAGTAAAATTATATTATTTTAATTTTTTTTCTTGCTACTTATCTTTAAACGGTTAAGCTAAAAACACAATCTAAAAGATTCTATGAAAAAAAAAAAGGAAAGACAAAAATAAGTTGTTAGAAGATATAAAAGTTTCAAACATTTGTCTTCTTGAACAAAACACAACAGGTTGTTCCTTCGTCTTCTAGCATTTAAAATTTGTTTTTAAGGTAAGGGTTTTTGTCGTTTGCATCATTGGATCATGAAATTGTAGGTTTTAGGTTGATNGTTCCTTCGTCTTCTAGCATTTAAAATTTGTTTTTAAGGTAAGGGTTTTTGTTGTTTGCATCATTGGATCATGAAATTGTAGGTTTTAGGTTGATTTAGTTTGAGGTTTGCGTGTGGATTACTGATGATCTAACCGGTAACTTGTGAAACAAGCAAACACAATTTAAGATCATGTGTTTTAAATTCTGTCTTTGGTCTTCTAATCTGTCTTTTTGATTGAAATGTGCAGAATCAGTTGTTCCCAATCCGATGATGTCTTCTAAAGAGTCTAGTGACGTGATGCGCAATTATCTTAATCTCAATATCGATGAGCTTCTTCAGGAGATGAACACAATACCAGATTTGATTGATACATCTGATGAAGAAGTGCAGTATCTTGGAACCAGACAAGCACAATCAAATAGTAATCTCAATATTGATGAACTCACTCAGCAAGTAGCGTCGATTGAAATCGATTGTCATCCTTCAAAGCGACGAAGAATCCAGGTTTATAAATTTGACGATCTTGTAACATTACCGGCTACTTCACTTCAAGATCTGTTTAATACCAAGAAGAGAAAACTTCAAGTAAAGAGAAGGCCTCTGAAACACGAGACATACAGATTTGAAGGGACCAAGATTGAAGCTAATCTTGAGAAACCGATTAAGTTGACTATTCCAGCTAGGAACTGTTCATCGAGACTCCCTCCTCTTCCGCAATATCAAAGAATCATACCAAAGAATCATTCCGTTTCACTGGCTCCTGTTGATACTAGCAAGAATACAATACCAGCAAGTGAAAACGTGAACAACGAGAGAGATATTCAAGACAATAGAAGTATTCTTGCTAGGAACTGTTTATCTAGACTCCCTACTCCTCAGCAATGTGTTGATGCACCTCTCTCTGCTAATCTCGAGAATCATTCCATTCCAGTGACTCTTCTTGATACTATCAAGAATGCAATATCAGCAAGTGCAAACGTGACCAACGAGAGAGGTATTCAAGCCAAGAGAAGTCCTCTTCAGCAATGTCCTGACGCTACTCTCTCTCATGATACTATCAAGACTGCAACATCAGCAAGTGAAAACGTGACCAGCGAGAGAGATATTCAAGCCACGAGAAGTCCTCTGAAACACGGNTCAAGACTGCAACATCAGCAAGTGAAAACGTGACCAACGAGAGAGATATTCAAGCCACGAGAAGTCCTCTGAAACACGGGAAACGCAGATTTGAAGGGACTAAGTGTGAAGATAATCTTCAAACACCAAAGAACTTGAATATTCCTCCTAGTTCTCGTACCGACAAGACTACAACATCAGCTAGTGGAGACTTGATTAGAGTTACTTCAGATGAATATCTGTTCAGTACCAACAAGAGAGAAATTCAAGCCAAGGGAAGCCCTCTGGAACACGAGAAACACAGGTTTGAAAGGACCAAGTGTGAAGCTAATCTTCAGACACCAATTAACTCGACTATACCTGCTAGGAACTGTTCATCTAGACTTTCTCCTCTTCAGAAATGTCCTGACGCTCCTCTCTCAGCTAATCTCATTGTGCACAAGGATCATTCCATTCCACTCACCCCTCTAGAAGCTATCAAGAATTCAACAACAGTAAGGGCAAACGTGACCAACGAGAGATGTATTCAAGCCAAGCGAAGGCCTCTGAAACAACGAGAGAGTTTGCAGTGTGAAGCTAATCTGCAAACTCTCTCTGATATTATCAAGAATGCAACATCAGCAAGTGAAAACGTGACCAAAGAGAGAGATACTCAAGCCAAGAGAAGTCCTCTGAAAGCTAATCTGCAAACTCGTAAGAAGAGAGATATTCAAGCCAAGAGAAGTCCTCTTCAGCAATGTCCTGACGCTACTCTCTCTGATACTACCAAGAATGCAACACCAGCTACTGAAAACGTGACTAACGAGAGAGATATTAAAGCTAAGAGTAGTCTTCTGCAACACGGGAAAGACAGATTTGAAAGGACCAAATGTCAAGCTAATCGTAAGAAGAGAAATGTCTCACTGGTGGAACGTTTCACAGAAGAAGAAATCAAGTTGCATATAATGAGTCTTGACAAGGGAAGTAGTAAGGTAACTTGATTCAGCATTTTCTAATCTTTCTTCTTGTCTTTTAGATTGTTTGGTTACTAATTCTTCTTACGATTCTGCAGATTCTTCTAGTTCCACCGAGCGGAAACAGAGAAATGTGTGACCTTAAGGACAAAGACGAAGAATGTCAGTTATGTTGCGAGATCGATCTCATGTTTCCTCCACCACCTATATACTGCTCACTTTGCAGCCTCCGCATCAAAGAAGAAGCTTCCTATTACATCCCCGAAGAAGAAATAAGCAATGCACAAGTCTGCAATACTTGTTACAATCGCAGTAGAAGCAAGTTCAAGTTATCAGGAATCATTATCTCAAAACCTAAAATGCTTAAAAAGAATAACACTCGCAACAAAACCATTGAAGAGGTAAACTTTCATCTCTCTCTTTCTTTATCTTTCTCTCTCTTTCTCTCATAATTTTGATAAGCTATTTATGTTGGAACAGTGGGTTCAGTGTGAAGCTTGCAAGAAATGGCAGCATCAGATATGTGGTCTCTACAATAAGCTTAAAGACATTGAAGAAACTGCAGAATACATTTGTCCTCACTGTTTGTTAAAGGAGCGTAACAGGAGATTCGATGACAATACGGATTTAAGGGCAAAAGATTTGCCTAAAACCTTTCTCAGTTACTTTATAGAGCAAAGACTGTTCAAACGTCTCAAAGAAGAAAGAGTCCAAACCGCAAAGGCTAGTGAGAAGAGCATCCATGATGTAAGAGTGATGCGATTTTCTGTTAGTATCATTAGATTCAAATGTTCTTTACAGTGAAATGTTTTCTTTTTCAGGTTCAAGAACCAAAAGATCTTACTCTCAGAGTCGTCTATTCAGCTGATAAAACCTCAACAGTCAACAAAGAGTTTGCTGATTTTTTCCATGAAGAACACTTTCCTAGTGAATTCCCTTACAGATCAAAGGTGAGTATTCGATACTACAATAGTAATTGAATGAAGTTTATGTATTTTCAGACCTAACTTTGTTTACACGTTTCAGGTTATTCTTCTATTCCAGAAACTTGAAGGAGTCGATGTCCTTCTCTTTGCGTTCTTTGTCCAAGAATTTGGATCAGAATGTGACAAACCAAATCAACGAACCGTATACATCTCGTATATGGATTCGGTCAAGTACTTTCGACCCGAAAGAGCAACATTTGCAGGAGAAGCTCTTCGAACTTTTGTTTTTCATGAGATATTGGTAAATCATTTCATCGTCTTCTTGCTTTAACTACTCAAATTCTAATTATTATCAGACATTAACATGTTTGAGTTTCTGGTTTTGGCAGATTGCATATCTTGCGTATTGTAAGATTCGAGGATTCACAACAAGTTATATATGGTCATCTCCACCTTCAAAAGGAGAAGATTACATTATGAATTCTCATCCTAAGACTCAGCAAACACCAAGCATTAAGAAGCTTCGTCAATGGTCAGTCTTTTCTTCCTTCTTCTCCATTACAGGCTCTATGTTTGGTCACTGTTTGGATTTAACACAAGATTTGTTGCAGGTATCTATCAATGCTGGATAAAGCAATGGAGGAGAGGATAGTGAAGAAAGTTACAAACTTGTATGATCGGTTCTTCGTTACAACCTGCAATAATAGAGTTGCGAAGTTGCCTTACTTTGAAGGATCTTGCTGGTCGGATAGAGCTCAGTTTCTGATTCAAGAAATCGAGAGACTAAGCAAAACTGAGTTGCTGAAGAAGGTCAAATCTGTTTCTACAAGAACCATGAGCTACAAAACTAGGAGTTCTATTGTTGTTGATGAAGCTAAGAAGATTCTTCTTACACAACAGGTTAATCATTTACGCTTTGAATACACTAGGAGTTTAATTATGGATTAACGTTGGAGATATCTAATCTTAAGCTATTCTGTTTTATGTAGCTTGAGGAAATGATCTTAAAGAACAAGGAGGATTTATTGGTAGTGGAATTGAATCATTCATGTACACGATGTTCTAAAGCCATATCATCGGAAGTTAGATGGGTTTGTAAGAAGTGCAAGAATCTTCAACTGTGTCAAAGGTAACCTCTCTTTCCCTCTAGATCTCGAACACATTCCTTTTGATTTTGTAGTTTTGTTTATANGGTGGAATTGAATCATTCATGTTCACGATGTTCTAAAGCCATATCATCGGAAGTTAGATGGGTTTGTAAGAAGTGCAAGAATCTTCAACTCTGTCAAAGGTAACCTCTCTCTTTCTCTCTCGATCTCGAACACATTCCTTTTGATTTTGTAGTTTTGTTTATATCACTAAAACTCTTTCGTTGCAAACNACACCAAAACTCTTTCGTTGCAAACAGATGCTATGATGCAAAACAAGAACTTCCTAATGAACACAAACGTAATACGAAAGGCAAAGAGAAGCATTGGTTCTCAAAGGTGAAGATGCCATCTACAACAGAAGATGGTGATGACATTCTTAAAACTGATATGTTTGAAAGCAGACAAGAACTCTTAAGTTTCTGTCAGAAGAATAATTACAACTTCGACACACNTCACTAAAACTCTTTCGTTGCAAACAGATGCTATGATGCAAAACGAGAGCTTCCTAATGAACACAAGCATAGTATGAAAGGCAAAGAGAAGCATTGGTTCTCAAAGATGAAGATGCAATCTACAACAGAAGATGGTGATGACATTCTTAAAACTGATATGTTTGAAAGCAGACAAGAGTTCTTAAGTTTCTGTCAGAAGAATAATTACAACTTCGACACACTTCGACGAGCTAAGCATTCTTCTATGATGATACTTCATCATCTCCATCACACTTCAAACAAGCTTCACCACTCTGAAAACTCTAGCCATGTGACCAAGATCTCTGTTGCTGCAGGTAATTTTCTTCCATTGGTTTAGATTTTAAATCTTCTTTGCAACTTTGTATTTGATTTTGATGCAAATCTTGTGTTTTTTCCAGATATGTTAAGGAATGCTAAGAAGTGGGGTAAGACTAAAAAGAGAGGGAGCAAGTTGAAATAATACATCAATTGCTTAGATTCTTGATGTTATTGACTATAGAAGAAACTGTAACGAACATCATCTCTAGTGAATTGCTTGGTACCATCACCAAGCCCCAGAGACGTAGGTCTAATTGACTGAACTCTGGGTAAACAAATCTGTGTCTCTCTGCTCTTAGGTCTTTCTTTGCAATCTTTCTTTTACTTAAAGACTAACTACCTAATTAACCAAACTAAATCAGTATATAAACCAAACTCTAATATGTTGCTGGTTCTCTCTCTTGTCCTTAAATAACTTCTCTTCTTTCCAGTTTAGTCTGCATATCTGCATTGAGTTCCCTTTTGCGTATTTCAGTTTACTTCTTTGGATCATTGAAAGCTAATGCTTCATAGTTTCTGCCAATGAAGCTTTTGCCACTTTCAAGAGCTTCTAGCTCCTTCTCATGTTTTTCCTTCTGATCAGTTATATTCTTTAGTTGTTTCTCGATCAAAAGCAGCTCCTGTTGAGACCTGCACTTTTCTATTTGGTCCTTTAATTCAGTTCGCAGAAGAAAGTACTCAGGACCTCTCCTCCTTAGTAACTTGAAGCCCCTATTTCTCCTTGTACTTCATTTTCTTAGCCCTTATCTTTTCTCTTCTCAGTTTTCTCCTCTCTTCTCAGGCATTCTCTCTACCACTTATTTCATACTTTGTACTCTCACGAATCCAAAGTCTTTGAATTGTGTAGAACTTTTACTCATAAAAACAGTCTTTGTTTATCAAACTAACTCTCAATGGTAAAGGCAAAAGGGAAAAAAATAATGAGATACTATAGAAATTAAACGAACATTTTCATTTCATACTAGTTTAGAATTGTTTCTCTATTTTTAATAATTAGACTATAATTGATTGGGCATTCATATTCATAGCTGTTTTACCTGAATTCAAAGTAGAAATAAGATTCATAAACGATCTCAATTGATTCATGATTACAAATGTCAAGACAAAACAACCACTAAAACCACCCATCAATAAACATTCATCAAAAGTCAAGACCAGAAGATGAATGCCTTTTTGATGTGCCCTTACATGAAGCTTGGACAAACCGGGCCCCTTGAGATGCCTAGACGAACTTCCATCCCGTGGTGCAAGTCTACTGGCTTGAATGTCTCGGATTCACGAGGATCTGCAAGTGATCACGATAACAGAATCATTTAACCGATGCAGAATTCTAACCCAATAACACCTCTAGAAAATTAGATATTTTGCTTCTTGAGAACATCAAAGAAGTATCAAAGTATGAATTCTCATCTAATTGTAAACTGGTGTTCGCTGATCTAGAGAAGTGATGCGGCAATGAAAGAGATGCAATAGGAGTAAGGAACAATTACCATTCAAGTAATCTTCAAAACCAAAGTTATCCACAGCTCCTGTGTAGACTTCTAAACCGAGCATAGATGATGGAATTGTTCCAGGAGGTCTCTGAAACCTAAATATTCCAAAGAAAAAAGGATAAAACAACAACACTAGAGCCACAATATTGTTTTCCAGAGTGTTATTAACCACCAGTAGATCATGCAGCAAACACTTTATAGAACCTATGCTCTCCAATGGATACATAGCAAGGACAAGGAACTCAAATACTTAGTAAACACAAATATACCAGCAATACATTCAATGATCTGAAACAAAATGTTTATGCACTAGCTCGTTATATTCGATATCACAAACTATGAACAGAAATCTAATGATCTAGTTATATGAATGGTGTTGATAGCAGCGTTCCAGTACCAAGTAGTGTTAACAGATTCAGAGAAATTGTCTACGGTAATGCAATGACAACAATACATACCGTGAGAGAATTTGCCTGTCCATATCCATCTTCAGTGGAAGTGCAGCCCCATAGGTATGCGCAATGATCGTCCTCTTCATAGCTGATTTCGATTTCTTCTCCTGAAAACCGAAAAATAAATCGTAAGTTGCAAATATCCCACATCTTCTTTTTCTCATCAAACTTTCCCGAGAAACAAACAGATTCAATCGGTAACCAACAAAGGGAAACTTGATAGGGGGTGGATAGATAGCTCACAGATTCGTAAGACGATTCGAGTGGGTGAGATCCAATGATGTCACTCTTAACACCGTGGAGACCAAACCTTAGAGCGTCGTTCTTAACACCACCGATCTCATGAGCTATTTTCTTCGGAGACTCCATTTTATCTTCGTTCTTCGTACTCTTCCTCCTACTGTGAATTTCGCTCTGATTTCTCTTCCTCCTCTTAGCTTCGTTAGCGACTTAGAGAGCAAGACAAGCAAAACTGAGAACAGAATAAGAGACGAACTCTAGTAATAGGCTCTTATGAGTAAACCCAAACCAAAGGCCCATATATATTTTGTTTGGCCCATTAAGAGATGGGATTTTAGTAAACGCTGTCGTTCTACTAATTTTTTTTGTTTAAAAAATAAATAGGAGGATGCACTCTATTAATGGGCTATTATAGCCAAAGGCCCATATAGATTTTGTTTAGCCCATTCGGAGATGGACTTATATTAAACGCTGTCGTTTCACTTTTAACTTTCTGTAATTGTTTTTTTTTTTTAATTTTTAATTTTAATCAGCAAAGACAGTGGACGCAAGTGAAGGTTGAGTCAGAGATTAGACAAATAAAATACTAAATAAAATAGTACTAGACATGTAGAAAAGATAGTTTTTGGTAATAATATATGTAGAAAAGGACATTTTGTGAATATTAAAATAAGCTATATCGGCGAATTTATCTCATAGGATAACTGACAAATGAAATTTTATATAATATATATAACTACTTTTTTCACTTTGCAACAACAAAAAAATCTGAGAGATAATCAGTTTCTCAGTGATTTGTTAATTAAATATTGTATAGGTACTTAAACTAATCCAACTAGCCAAGTCTAGTCTATATTTGCTGTAAAAAACACTCCTTAGGGTTATCTTTTAAGGGATTAGATTTTAGGGCTTTTTCATAATTAAATATTTTCTTTTTGTTAATTGCATAAGCAGTATGTTATGTTCAAACTGGAATGTGATCATTGTGAACTTTTGATAAGCAAAGAGGAAATTTTACAAATATTTTAACTCACATTATTAACTTAAATTTTGTATAAAATATAGTTTTTTATCATCTGAATTTTATATTAAATCGAAACGATTACAACCACTAAAATATCAATTTTCTGATAAATAAATCGGTTAAATATAGATATATTTAAGCTAAGAAAACAAAAAAAAAGCACGTTGATAAACACTAAAGACTTAGAAAACAAACGCAATCTGAAAACAAACAGAAGTATAAAATACAGTTTTATGGCTAAATTTGTCAATATCTGAAGCGAAATTAGAGTTATAATACTTATGCTTTTAATCAACTTTATTTGTTTATACCAATTTCAGATTAAAAATCATTAACTGAATATTTTTTAATAAACATTTGATAGCTATATCTTATGATCACATCAATGTTTGCTCATAGCAACCTAACCTATACTGATGACTAAGCAATCCCATAAAATGATCAGATTTTGATCCAACCATAGCTTTCATGATAGCTTTCTTCTAAATATAATAATAACTTTATATACGTAGAATAAATATATCGTATACAGAATTTTAAATAAAATAACTTTAAATTTTATAAAAAAGATCTAATAACCTCATTTTGAAGATCTGAATTTTACCATTTTTAAGTGCGGTTGTAATTTAGTGAATTTAAAGTCTTCATTAAGAAATTAAATTTGTGAAGTCGTCATTCATAATGTATACATGTTCTATTTTCTTCATTTTAAATCAATAAATAACTGTTCTTCACAACAAACTCTCCCAATTTCACAATAGTATTAATAAATTAAATTTCTGAAAACACGAAAAATTAAGTCAAAAATGTAAATTTCAAACATTCTAGTATACTTATTTTAAGTGTAGCAAAATTAAATATAAACAAAAAGAAATAATATAAGTAGTACATTCTCTAGCACTCGAGTCTTCCTCACCTTTCCCTTTCTATTGTAATTATACGTACGTAAACACACACAGCTTCAAGATCGATTCAACATAAAAGTAATACTTGTTAAATTACAAAATTAGAGATATTAAAAATAATTTTTTGGGTTAAAATGTTTTCAAAGGTAAGTAAAGTAAAATAAAAATGGAAAGATTGAAAATAGAAACTATAAATTATATACAATATTTATAATGACATTTGAAGAATAATATATATATATATATATATAGGTCTTTCTTCCTTTTAAACAATGTAATAATATAATATGTTGATATTATATTAGCATATATAAATTATTCTGTTAATGTTAGTTCTGTGTTAAATATGAAAAATTTTATTATAATGAAGTTAGGCAAAAATAGTTATGTTCTTTAGAAAATTAACTGAGCTTGATCAAAAGAAAATGAAGGGAATGAATTTTACGATAAGAAGAATGAATCATTGATTGTGGTTTTTCATTTCGTATGCGTGGACTCATATACAATATTAAAATTTGTTGAATTTCAATTCAAAATTATTATTGAATGTTTCAATCTTCAATGTCTTCTACAAATATTACCATCTAAGTGAATGTTTTGTAATAAAAGACTTAGATCACTTCAAAATACTCCAACTACTAAAATTCGACAAAAATTTCTTTGACATAACTAGTCAAATTAAGGAGTTCAAGCTAATTAACAAGCCTAAACCAAATCAAACTCGAGAATATAGAAGTTAACAATTTTTCTCTCCAAAGAGCCAAACTTATTTCAAACCCTAGCTATAAACAACTAACTAGTCTTCGCCTTCAAAAGTCATCATTGCAAAATATCCTCTGAGCAAGAGAATACGCCAATTATATCTTATATAGAAAAATATAAAAAGTAAGATCTATCATGCTCAAATTTGGATGGCCAAATCACAAAAACAAACATTCAAATTGACACCAAGGCTTAAAGGCAAGTCTCTACATACACTAATTCTCATTGATACTCGGTACTGAGACGGAAGTCGAAATTCTCACCTGGTAACATTTTCTCTTACTTTTTGCCTTATCCTCTTTCCCTAATTTATACCGCCAACAAATAATCACTGTACTAACGATATTTCTCGCATATAATCCTCACTATTCATTTATCATTCATATTTGTTTTTGTGGCTCTTAATGAATTTAGTGTTTGAGGAAAAAAGTTTATAAAATGGAGCTCTAATTGTGAAACATTAAACTAAAAATAGCAATATAAATTATATGTTTAATCTTCAAAATACTTTAAAGGTTACAATACCATTTGAAAATTGTAGCTCAGACATTTCATATATATAGAACAAACTGAATCTTAAGAGGAAATATTGATCAATGAGACAGATCAATCATATAACAAATGTTTAAAACTAAAGATTTAGTATAGATTCAAGAGGAATAAAGGAGTACTTGTCTGGCTTACATGTTTAAATTTGATGGTCCTTTGAATTATGGAAATCCTGTCAGAAGAAAAATTCAAGATCAAGAAACATATCATCAAGAGCAAAGACATATATATATATGAATAAGAAGTGAATCCAAACTCTTTACCTCTGATGAAATTTGTGTCGGTGACACAAAAGGATTGTTCAACAAAAGGGTTTTGATCATAATTATAATCCAAAGTTTGTGACAGAATGGTATTATAGCTGCTGCTAGAACTCTGATCTGTCATTATAAATGTCTCGTTATGTTGATTGTAACTTTGGTCCATATTCGTCGGTAGATCAATTGCTTCCTTGTAGAAAGAGTGTGTTATGTCTTCTCCTTCATTGAAGATTATAGAGCTCTTGAATGGGTACATAGTTTCACTTGTTCTCTCCTTATCTTTTCCTTTAGCTTTGGCTCTTGATCCTTTTGATGAGATGTTCAACTCACTCTTCTTGTTTCTCTTCTCTGCCTTCTTGACCTCTTCTTCTTCGCAGTACTCAAGGCTTGAACCATACACAAAGCTCTTATTGCCATCATCATTGTCATCATCTTCCTCACCGTCTTCTTCCACACTTCCACCATTGTTTCCGAACTCTTCATCATCATTATTGCTGAGCCTTTTTGCTTGTTCAACCTCTTTGATTGCTTTTCTTGATTTCTTGAGAAGCCAGTCTAACGTTTTACTAGCTTTATCATACCCCAACATATCCTGAAGATCGAAGAACTGACGAGCAATCCCAATAGAAAGCCTTACCCTTCTGTCTCTAAGCCCTTGTGCGGTGTGAATCTTGCTATGCCTATCTTTCTTCACAACCTTCTTGATTTCCCTAGACACCTCAGGAAACTCGAAATCTTGCTGATTCACAGCATGATTTGAGTTAAACCTTGCCATGTGATGGACAAAAGAGTCAGGAACTGCTGATACCATTTGTCCCGGAGATGCTGTTAACTGATTGTAGGGATTGATGTCTTGATGGCCCGAGAGTGAAGAAAGGTAAAAAGAGAGAGGGTGCACTACATTGTTACCAGTATTGTAATCATTATTGGAAGAAGACATCACCGAACCTGAGAAGCTTCAAGAATCAAGAATATGCGTTTTCCTTTAGAATTGAAACCACAACTTTCACATTCTGAGAAGGAGAAAACAAGGTAAAAAGAAAGAGAAAGAGGGGAACCCCAAGAGAGAGGGGAGAGAGAGAGATGTCAATTCTCACACCAAAGAGAAAAGGTTATAGAGATAACAATGGTGTATATGCATGAGAGATGTTCAACAAGTGGGTTAAGTGTACAGTGAAGAAGACATGATTTTGTGTCTCTGTTAATTGTAGATCTGCTTGCAAAAGATGATTTTGGGTCTGATTTGGAAATATAGTTTCTTCCACTCTCATTCAGCCTTAGGGTTTACAACTTTTCTAGGGTTTTCAATTCCAGATCCAATTCTGGTTATGTTGGGGATTAATCTCAAACTTTAACTACTTTTAGTGTATCAACTAAGAGTATATATATATGGTTTTAGCTTAAAGTGTACTTTTACTATATACGTATAATGCATATACAAGTAAGTACCTTTCGTATGTAGTTCTTGAAAATGGCAATATTGTAAATAAGGAAACTCCCCACAGATTTAGAATAATTGAAAATCCAACAACAGAAGATGTCTGAAAGGGATATATCTCCCTTTAGATGATAAGAAAACCAGACTTTTAAAGAAAGCGATGGATCTGTTCTTGAAATGTACAGTAAACTCACTGCTTCTCTTGTCGGAATCTCAAAACAAGATGCCTTTTTCTTATTTTTTGATAAAATTGGAGTGTGCGCGATTCGGGTCGGGTGGGTCGGAACGGGTCGGGTTTTCGGTTTTTCGGTTTATTTGGGTTTCAATTTATTTTATTGAAGCGAATCGATTTAATTTTCGGTTCGGTTCGGTTTTCGATTATTTCGGTTATTCAAAAAAATAACCGAAATGTCTAACTAAACCGGTTAATTTCGGATTTTTCGGTTAATTTCGGGTAATTGGGTAATTTCGGTTAATTCGGTTCGGTTAATATCGGTTTAAATCCATATTTTTTAAAAAAAAAATTCGGTTAACCGATCGGTTCGGCGAACCGAACCGACCCAAACCGAGAACCGATTGGTACCTGATTGATAACCGAAAACCGAAAAAGGGTTCGGTACAATCGGGTCGGTTATTAATCGCAAGGACTATTTAATATAAACGTATATATCTTTTTTCTAGGGTTTAGTCAAAAAAGAAAAAGAAAAAAGAGAGTTTAATGTGACGTGAGTTGGTTTGTACGATTGAATAAAGATCGTGAAAAGATTTGTCGTTTGTAAATTTTGCTTTTTGACGACCCTAGCTATTAGTCAAGGGGTTGTTCTTACTTACAATGGGCGCATTATACTAGACAATATGCAATTAATACATCTCTAACTATTTTGTACTGGATTAGCTTTGAGGTTTACATGGATTTTAGTAGGATCGAATTTGAGGTAAAGTTCGTAAAACAATCGTTTTAGGCGGCCACATTTTATATAAAAATTATAAAGGGACAATAATCTCAAATATGCTCTTTAATATATGTGTAATGTTCTTTAGATACCATATGAGTTCAGACCGACATTTAACCTAAAATAAAAAAAGAACATAAATTTATAAAAATAAAACTTAAGTGTTAGAAAACATAGATAACATATAAAACCATGCATGATCGATGATAAATTAAATTGGGTCTAATCTTCACTTGAAAATATAGATAAATGTATAAATTAGCCTGTATATAAGGGAGGAAAATAATAAGTATAGATTTATAAAATTCAAAATAATATTTTAATTTTGTAGCTATCAGATTGTATTAACCTTAATTGCTATGAATTTCAAACTATAATGTATTTTAGACTAAACCATTCATATGATGACATTTGTCCCATGAGATGGAGGAAAAGGGTGAAATAAAACAAAAGAAGAAGAAGGGCTAGTGTGTGGGCAGTATAATGATGGGCTGCTAAAATGATTTTAGTACAGATTTTTAAATGACCCAAATAGGTTAAAAGTTGGGCTGTATATAGGGATGTTAAAAATGGGTAAAAACCCTTAGGGNTTCAAAAAATGTGGAAGTAGGAATGGACAAGTATTTAAATATCCATGATCATCTTGAATATATATATATATATATATATATATATAT
>OVAU01001714.1:0-10056 GCA_900406315.1 Biscutella laevigata subsp. laevigata
TGAAAACTAAAAACCAAATATAAAATAAAACTTAAGTCTCCTCCCTCTAAGGTTTTAGTTTTAGACCCCCTTTTATAGTCAAACCCAATTACAATTCAACATAAGGAAATATTGACTTTTTCAAATCTGGTTTCGGATTAAGTGCACCGGTCACTTGGTCGGTGTAAGTGACCGGTGTGTTGCTTCTGGTGGTAACGGCGAGGTTACACCGGTCACTTGGCCGGTGTGAGTGACCGGTGTGTCACTCCTGGTGGCGACAGCGAGGTTACACCGGTCACTTGGCCGGTGTGAGTGACCGGTGTGTCACTCCTGCTCTGGCCAGGCGGAAGACAGCGGCCATTTGACCGGTGGAGGTGACCGATGGAGGTCTTCGGGACTTAGTCAGTTTTCCAGTTTTTCGCTCTTTTTGCTCCTTTTGCTCAGTTCTTCGATCTGGTCCTTCTCTCACCTGAAATGGTCAATGATATGCAATATGCAACCTATAGGACTCTAAAATGATCAATAAACTAATGCAAAACGAATGAAAACCGGATGATAAAACCGTCTAAATTCACACACATCAATGATTAATGATACATAATATATAGTGCCGGAAATACGGTCTAAGATAATGTTAATTACAAAGTGATCCTTATACTATATACTAATACTATATATCTATCTACATGTCCCCGAAGATGGAGGGAGTCTACGAACGCCAAACTTGGAGCATGCTAGTTGATGAAGCGCTTTGGAGAGGGACTTTGTCAGTGCATCATCAAGTTGGTCATGAGTAGAGACATGGGACACGCGAAGCATACCAGATTGCACCTGATGGCGGATGAAATGATAGTCGATGGCGACATGTTTCATGCGAGAATGGAAGACCGGGTTAGAGCATAGATAAGTAGCTCCTACATTGTCAGAATAAATAACCGGTTGAAAAGGTACAACCTGCTTGAGTTCACACAAGAGAGAACAGATCCAGCGAAGTTCCGAGGCAGTGTTGGCGACCGAGCGATACTCTGCTTCCGTCGACGATCGAGCGACACCGCGCTGCTTTTTAGAGGACCAAGATATTGGATTGCTGCCACTGTAAATTACATAAGCATTCGTGGTGGTAAGATCATCAGAGTCACCCGCCCAATCAACGTTAGAGTAAGCGTGAATGAGGAGGTGGTGGTTGCATCAAGGAAGATGCCGTGAGTTGGAGTACCAGCAAGATACCAGAGAAAACGCTTCGTTGCGATCCAATGCTCCGACGTGGGACTGTGCATGAACTGTGAAAGGCGGTTGACAGAGAAGGCGATGTCGGGTCGCGTGAATGCCAAGTATTGAAGACTACCCACGATAGAGCGATGCTCCATTGCATCAGTGAGGACAGTACCTGCATGTAGCGAGAGCTTAGGTGAAGTGGGCAGCGGAGTCGAGACTGGCTTGCAATCGAGCATATTGGTCTTGTTCAAGAGATCGCGAATGTATTTATGTTGCATCAGATGAAGGCCCGACTGGTACGGGTTGCTTCTATTCCAAGGAAATAGCAAAGATCAGTTGGATCATTGATGGAGAAACGATCAGCGAGAGCTTGAAGAATGCGATCAATAACCACTGTGTCATTCCCTACATACACAAGCAGATAAAACAGAGTTGTACAATGGTTGTAGACAAAAAGCGACGTATCTGCTAGTGAATTAACAAAACCAATGACGACAAGGTAGTTCTTGAGCTCCAAATACCAGGCACGGGGGGCCTATTTTAGACCGTAAATTGCTTTGAAAAGGCGGCAGACATGTGTTGGTCGATCCTGATCAACAAAACCCGGTGGTTGTGACATGTAAACCTCTTCATCGAGAGTTCCCTGAAGGAATGCGTTATTGACATCAAGTTGTTTTATCTTCCAGACGCGCTTCACTGCAATATCCAGAACAAGGCGAATTGTTGTTGACTTGATCACGAGGTTGAAGGTCTCGACATAGTCAAAACCGTATTGCTGATTGAAACCTTTCGCCACAAGGCGAGCTTTGTGTCGCTCAAGTAGACCAGTAGGCAAATGCTTGAGTTTGAAGACCCACTTGCAGCCCACAACATTCTAATGTGGAGCTGGAGGAACAAGAACCCATGTGTCATTACGTTGTTGAGCGTCAAACTCATCAGACATGGCTGACCTCCATTCACGATCTTTAAGAGCTTGAGAAACTGTTGATGGTTCAGACGGTGTTTGGGAGGAAAGAGAGGCGGTGAGGGTGAACTTTTGGTTCAGTTTTGTGATGTGATATTTGGCTCTGGTTCGCATCGTGTGTGTGTTGTAGGGTTCAGGTGGAGGTGGAGGATTGGAAGCATAGGTGCGAGGGTTACGTACATGAGAGGAAGAGACGGGAGACTGACGTGGGCCTAATGGGTCTGTGAGGGGAAGAGTTTGTGTTTGGGAAGATTGGACAATTAGTGGGCTTGTAAGTGATGAGGTTATATTTGGTGGGGTGTTTTGGGCTAATTAAAGGAGGGGAATTGGGATGCTGGGCCACAGGTTCTGGCCCATTTTCATTTGGAGCAGTGGGCTCAGAGTTTGGAAGGAGAAGAGAACGAGAGTCAGAGATAGAGGGAGACGATACCTGAGCTTGTTGCGGTGATGGCGGGGAGTTCCAGTGAAGATCTAGTCCGGATTTCGCTGGTCCCAGAGGCGCGCACGAAGGAAGAGCAAGACGAGTGACCTGAGGTGGTGAACACTGCTCTGTTGGTGTCGGGGAGGAGTTCGATGGCTGAGATGTAGGAGCAAACAGGAAGACGTGTTCGAGAAATTGGACGTATCGCGAGACATAGGTCCGAGATGAAGCAATGTCGTAGCACAAATATGCACTTTGACTGGTTGAATAACCGAGAAAGACACGCGGCTTGAAGCGATCATCGAGCTTGTGTCGTGTGTAAGGACGGAGCCAAGGAAAGCACAAGCAGCCGGAGACCTTGAGTTTCTCGTAGTTAGGTGACTGACAAAAAAAGCTTACGAAACGGTGATTCGTTGGCAAGGACTGGTGTTGGTAACCGATTGATGAGGTAGGTAGCTGTAGCGAATGCGAACGGCCAGTAAGTTTTCGGTACAGACGCCATTGATAAAAGAGTGAGACCAGTTTCTACGATGTGCCGGTGTTTGCGCTCCGACAACCCATTGTGTTCGGGTGTGTGAGGTGAAGTGGTAAGGTGGGAGATGCCTTTGGCGAGGAGGTGTTGGCGAAGAGCAACAAATTCGCCTCCATTATCTGAGTATAATGTACCAATTTTTGTCTAGAATTTGTTCTCGACTAGATCTTGAAAGGTGATGAAGGTTTCTTTGACTTGGGAGTTTTGTTTGAGTGGGTATAACCATGTATAATAGGTGTAGTGATCAATTAAGACAAGATAGTACCGGTAGTTATCGAATGAAAGAATGGGGGAAGACCAGACATATGTAAAGATATATTGGAGTGGTTTTGTGGAAGTAATGGTTGAATGAGAGAATGGTAAACGATGACTTTTATTGATAAGACAATCTTGGCAAGACAAAGTACTGTGGGAAGAATTCGAAAGTTGTAAAAACTGTTTAGAGATAAGGGAATTTAAAATAGAAAGCGATGGATGCCCGAGTCTATAATGCCAGGTTTTGAGTGTGGTTCTTGGGCTGGTGTAGGTGACAAGAGCAGTCGGTGTGGGGAGAGACACATGCCACTCGTAGAGATTATTTTCAGCTTGACCTTGGAATCTTTCACTTGAAAACCAGAGGGAAAAAATTTAACATATACAACATTAGATTTGCAGAGACCATGGACTGAGATCAGGTTCTTATGCACATTGGGAACACACAACACTTTATCTAATTATAAATTGCGAGAGTGTGAGGGAAGAAGTGTTGAACCGTATGTGTGATCTGAAGACCATTACCATCCACGATGACAACATCATCACCACCTGTATAGGGCTGATGCAGGGAAAGGTTATTCAGATCCGAGGTGATGTGGTGTGTTGCACCGCTGTCTAGGAGCCAGTTGTTTGCTGTATATGGGTTTGTGATGGCCATATTCGCACGAGGTTGCCACAGAGGGAACTGATTCATTGCCGGTGCACTCATCTGCATTTGCTGTAGCTGGGGGCATCTCTTTGCGCTGTGACCATGTACTTGACACAACTGACATTTGCCAAGATAGGGACGTGTTGCCCTTTGATCATACCGTGGTTGTTATTGTTGTGGGGAGGAATGATTGGTGGAGTTGTTGTTGTTGTAACGCCCGCGGTTCTGATTGTTGTTCTGATTGTAGTTGCGAGTATTCTTGTTGTTGGTCCTGTGTTGTGCAACATTCGCTGTGACTGGGACATCGACAAGAGACGAAGCGGAGGTCATAAGTTTGGCTTTGTGATTGAGAAGTCTCTCGTGTACTTCTGTCAGGCTGGGAGGAGTATCTTTTCCTTCGATTTGATCAGCTACAGTCTTATATTCGTCAGGGAGACCTTCAAGAATGAGCTCGATTTGATCTTCATGATCCATTGGTTTTCCAAGGATAGCAAGTTGATATAGACTTGCGACCAAGCCTTGGAGGTATTCGTCTATCGTCTTTGTTCCTTTGGTCTATAACTTCAATTGATTTTTTAATTGTTTGATGTGCCCTTTGCTTGGTTTAGCGTAGGTGGAAGCAAGCTTCTCCCAGATTTGAGAGGACGTAGCAGCGGTGCAGACAAGAGGCTGAACTGATGCGGATATGGCACTGAGGAGTGCGCTATAGATGGGGCGATCTTGCCTCTTCCAGAGAGTGAACTCGGGGTTCACTGTGATGACGTCGTTCGTCGTGATTGTTGGAGCGGGTGGTTGCACGGTGCAGTCGAGATAACTTGCTAGAGCGTAGCCATCTAAGAGAGCATGGATCTGGAGACTCCACATTAGATAGTTTGTGGAGTTAAGTTTGGTGACATTGGCTGTATTAATGTTAAAGAGACTTTGATTGTTGACGGTGGTGATAGTATCACCATTGTTGCTTGTCGTTGGGGAGCTAGTAGTCATGACGGCTTGGGATTTGAAAAAAGAGGTTTTAGGTTATCGAGAGCTCTGATACCATGTATTGATTCACTTATCTTATTATATGATTAATGATACATAATATATAGTGCATGAAATAGGGTTAAAGATAATGTTAATTACAGAGTGATCCTTATACTATTTACTAATACTATATATCTATCTACACAATTTGGTTCTTATCCTCTGGATTCTAGATCATACTTCTTGTTTAGCCACAAACTCAAGCGGAAAGTAAGGATCAAACCACATGAACGATTTTCACAGGTTCACAACCAAGAATATCAATAGAAATTCAAATATAGAAGATTTATATATCGCTTGGGATGTAACTCTCCTGAAAACACCATCTTCGAAAGTGGAGAAGATGAGGTAAAGAAGTGCGCCCTATGAAGAGTTGTGAACGTTTCTTCCACTCGAGTGGGCGAGCAAATTCAAAGGAGAAGATGGATCGATTAAATTGAATTCATAAATAGAATGGGGAAGATGGATCGATTCATTAAAAGATAAAGAGATCAGATTTATTTTTTAAAAATATAAAGAATTAAAAATGTTGATGCGTCGTCTATTTTATGCTGCTTCTGAGCAAAATTTGGAAATTTAATATGATAGCTAATGTAGCAATAAAAGGAGAAACAAAAATTTACTGATGTGGGTGACCTTATAGGCTTCAAAACCCTCCTTTCATATAAGCTTCGATTGGTAATATTGCATAATAATTTTTGCAGAATAAAAACTTGTATAATAAAAATTTGCCTAATGGAATTTTGTGCGACTGGATAAATTTTGCATAATGGCGGAATATAATTTTAAATTACCAACATACATATATACTTTAGAAATTAATAATTTCTTAAATAGTTTTTCAACATATTTTTCTAAGAAATAACACATCTTACATTTATTCATTACTTTATATTTAATCATATTTACTAATTTTTAATATATTCATAATAGAAAAATACATTTAAATCTCTAATGATGGGAGTTAAAAAAATCTCTTATGATGTTGTGAAATTAACAAGTTCATTTTGTAAATGTAGTTCATTTCATATTATTTTAGCAAATAAACATCTAAAAACACACTTATTTGCTTAATGCATATTCCTTTGTATTTTTTTAGGCAAAAAAACAATTTTATATTTCTACATTTTATCGAGTTTTAAAAAAATTTTATTGATCGGTAAAAGATTACATAATGGTATTAGAAAACGTAAGTGATTATGCAGTTACCAATCAAAGCCACTATATAATAATTGGTAAAATTACAGTTCCCGTCTTGGGACGGAGGTTTTGAGAGTGAGCATATGTATTAACCAGATTCTGGAAAATGTTTCATAAGTTGTCAAGGCCCTCCAATGTCTTCTAAAACTATTATCTAAAGCCCATTAAGCCTTCTTTTCCCTTCTTCATCCTTCTCTCTTCCCTTCTTCGCCGAGATCGCGACTTTAGCGACGTTGTCAGCTTGAAAAACCTTTCCAATCTGATCTCTGCAAGTTCAGATTCATGTCTCCTTCACAGTTCTGATGTTATTCTAAGCCCTATACATTAAAGTAATACCAGAAAATCAATGTCGTCTTCCAATTCTCTGATGGACAGCCTGTTCCAACGCAGCCTCGAAGATCTAATCAAAGGCTTTCGTCTCCAGCTTCTAGGAGAATCAACTTTCATTTCAAAAGCTCTAGAAGAAATCCGCCGCGAGATCAAAGTGACAGATCCCTCCACTAAATCCACTGCCCTTCATAAGCTTTCTTACCTAGCAGCACTCCACGGCGTCGACATGTCGTGGGCTGCGTTTCACGCCGTTGAAGTTGTTTCCTCTTCACGATTCCAACACAAGAGGATCGGTTACCAGGCAATCACTCAATCGTTTCACGACCAGACCTCGGTTCTGCTTCTGATCACCAACCAGCTCCGAAAGGATTTGAACAGTGTCAACGAGTACGAGGTAAGTCTAGCTCTGGAATGTTTGTCTAGGATTGGAACTCATGACCTAGCTAGAGATTTGACTCAGGAGGTCTTCACTCTCTTGGGTAGTAGTAAATCTTTCGTCAGGAAGAAAGCAATTGGTGTGGTTTTGAGCGTTTTCGAGAAGTCTCCTGATGCTGTTAATGTATGTTTCAAACGTCTTGTCGAGAATATGGAAAGCTCTGATCCGCAGATTCTTTCTGCCGTCGTTGGAGTTTTCTGTGAGCTCTCCTCTAAAGATCCTCAATCTTGTCTTCCATTAGCTCCTGAATTCTATAAAGTACTGGTAGATTCAAGGAATAACTGGGTTCTCATTAAGGTTCTTAAAATATTTGCTAAGTTGGCTTCGATTGAGCCAAGGTTGAGTAAGAAGGTGGCTGAGCCGATCTGTGAACATATGAGGAGGACTGTGGCAAAGTCTCTGATGTTTGAATGTATTAGAACCGTGGTGAGTAGCTTGAGCGATCATGAAGCAGCTGTGAAACTTGCGGTTGCAAAAATCCGGGAGTTTCTGGTGGATGATGATCCGAATCTCAAGTATCTTGGTCTACATGCCTTGTCGATTGTTGCTCCAAAGCATTTGTGGGCAGTTTTGGAGAATAAAGAGGCAGTCGTCAAGGCTCTGAGCGATGAAGATCCAAGTGTTAAACTTGAGGCTTTGCATCTCTTAATGGCAATGGTGAATGAAGATAACGTGTCAGAGATCTCCCGAATACTCATGAATTATGCTCTCAAGTCGGACCCTTTCTTCTGCAACGAAATTATTTTTTCTGTCTTATCGGCATGCTCCAGAAATACATATGAGATCATAGTCGACTTTGATTGGTATTTATCTCTTCTCGGGGAAATAGCTAGAATACCACATTGTCAAAGAGGTGAAGAGATTGAGCACCAATTAATTGATATTGGTACGAGGGTTAGAGATGCTAGACCGCAGCTTGTTCGTATTTCTTGGGCGCTTCTCATTGATCCTGCATTGCTTGGTAACTTGTTCTTGCACCCGATATTATCTGCAGCTGCGTGGGTTTCAGGGGAATACATTGAATTCTCTAAGAATCCATTTGAAATCGTGGGGGCGCTTCTGCAACCACGTACTGATCTCTTGCCGCCGTCCATAAAAGCTGTATACATACATTCAGTTTTCAAAGTTCTTGTCTTTTGTCTCGGGTCTTACTTCTCGTCCCAAGAACCCACTTCTTCTTCCCTCACTCAGGAGTCTACTTCTGTCTCTTCATCAGTGAATCCCTTCACTAACGAATCTATATTGAATCTGGTAAGTGTGATTGAGCTTGGTTTGGGGCCGTTATCTGGAACCCATGATGTTGAAGTGCAGGAGAGAGATAAGAATGTTTTAGGATTCATTGGTATGATAAAGCAAGAAATAGCTGAGAAAGTAAATCTCAAAGACAGTGAAACAGAAGCTTATAGAGTCACATCATTCATGGAAGATGTGTTCGCAGAAGATCTTGGTCCCGTTTCTGCAACTGCTCAGGAAAAAGTTCGTGTACCGGAAGGGTTAGAGCTGAAAGAGAATCTTAAGGATCTGGAAGACATCTGTGGGGAATTTCTTATACCCGTGGAATTGGATATGGTTTCATACACGGACAAGATCAGCTTCTCTGTCTCCAAACTAAGACTTAGAGATCAACTAGAAGACGCTTCATCATCGTCATCTCTTCCACCTGAAGGTGCTTCTGCATCTCTGCTTGCTGAACACCGGAAACGACATGGCATATACTATCTTAGTTCTCAGAAGAACGATCCGGATACAAACGGCCCGTCAAGCGATTATCCTCTGGCGAATGAATTAGCAAACGAGATATCCGTGGATCCGGTTAACCCCAAGAGAAAACCAAACCAATCTAAACCGAGGCCAGTTGTGGTGAAACTAGATGAGGAAGATGAATCAAGAATCCAAACAAAAACAGATCCAGAGACTGTAAATGACGGTGAATCTTTGTCACGAGCAATCCAAAACGCTCTTCTGGTGAAGAACAAGGGAAAAGAGAAAGACATATACGAGAGAAATCCGAATTCAGAAGAGAGCTCGAGAATAGAAGATCAGGAAAGCAAGAAGAAGAAGAAGAAGAAGAAAAAGAAGAAAGATGGTGAGAGAAGTAGTAAGCCTAAATCTCGACGGCGAAGTGAAGTAGCTTCTGCTTCAGAACAAGTTATAATCCCAGATCTTCTCTTATGAGTGAGTGGAGAAACCAATTTGTGATTTCACTTGTAAAAAAAAATTGGTGTTCTTTTGGAATCTGTCTTTGTTTTCATAAACACAAACCAAACAAAAACCTGTTGTGTAATTCTTTTCGTGTATATCATTTTTTATGTCTTTCATATTTTATAAAACAGAAGCTATTACAAACATAAGATTCAAGCATCATGATGATGATCATCCATTATTGTTCTAAATAGTACTGACAAGAACCAGATCCACTTTAAAGTAGAGTATTAAACACTCATAATCAGATAAACTTGGTCACTAAATCAGTGATGAAGCAAACATCACTTAACAGTTTGGAGTAGGAACCCTACAAATGTTGGAGACTTTCCTGGCGTTAGGAGAGTTAACGTATTGGCGGAGGCTAGGGTTCTTCAAGTAACCACAAAGGCACGGCCTCTGCTCGTTTAGCTTCGAGCAGCNTTATCATTTGGTAGATCCAAGTCCATGGCCCCCTCATGTTTTTACTGAGGTGCACTCGATCTATTTAAAGNGTTTAGCTTCGAGCAGCACGACGCCGACGGTGGCGTAGATGACACAATCGCCGCCGCACATGGAGCCAGCTCTGTCGGCGAACATGTCACTCCTTCCACTACTGGGATTTCGGCAATCGTGACCAGGAGAATCGCCAACGCCAAAGCTGAAAGGTAAAACCATATCGCCTTCACCATTTTTTTCTTCTTGTGTGGTTTTGCTTGCTCTGTATTTTAGATGGCATGTTTCTACTTCAGAAACCCTTCTATTTATAGAAAAGGAAAGGGTGATGAATTTTCACTTTTTATTTCTTTTTTTTAATAACTTGTTTAATATAGGGGCATTTTCACTCTAGGACACTTTCCTAATTTTAATT
>OVAU01001715.1:0-11485 GCA_900406315.1 Biscutella laevigata subsp. laevigata
GGGTTAACAAATCTCTGTGTCATTTTTCTGTTCTGTCAAACGAGTGCATGAAAAACAGAGAATCAAAAGAGTGTGTTCCGCAACAGAGAGGTGTCGCTTGTGGATTTGTAACAGGTGGTTGTCGAGCATGTGATATGTATCGAGTGGTTCATGAAACTGGACGGTCGGATCTGTAACAAGTAGTTGTACAGTATGTGATGTGTGACAAACTGTTGACAACAGTGGTCAGATTTGTAACACTTCTATCTCTTATTTCATGCTCGCTTGTGCTGACTACGACAGTTACCATTCAAGACCATACGACTCCGTCGTCCAGCTATCACTCAGTAGCGTCGCCACCGTCTCTTTCCCCTGTCTTACCAGATTCGTTAGCAAGTACGGTCTCCGCCGTTTCCTCTTATTCGACAAACTTGAAAAAACAAACTTAGACGTGTTAAGTATCTAAGTAAACACACTCTCTGTTTCTAAATATCAACACTTTGTTTTTATAAAAGAAACAAACGGACGAACAAGTTTCTGAACAACCCTCAGAACTAACCACAGATTATAAAGTACCTTTGTTAAGTCTTTTTTATAATCTAACCACCAACACAACTCTCTAAGAATTAATCTCTCAATCTCTTAAACCTTTGATCGATTCTTAACTCTCAATTCTCTCTTGAACTTTTGTTTGTCTTAGTGGATCCCTTCCTTGATGTCATGAGCTTGCTTTTATATTGAATAACTATTTCCTTTTCTCTTCAATATAAATACTTTCCTTTTCTTGTTACCTAAAAACATGAGTTTATCTTGATTCCATCTTTATCTCCAGCTGATCGTATCTTTGTATATATTTTGTCTTTAATGAAGTGACGTCATTTTGACACACTTTCAATCTCTACCTTTTTAGCTTGAATGTGATTTCACATACTGTAGTCATTCATACATACTTGTAAACCTTCATTCTCAACATTTGAAATGCCAACAATGAAAATGTCAGACCAATACACTTTAAGGTTATGATATAGTTTCCTTCATAATCAATACATCATCCTTCAGATAACACACAACCTTGCACCATCCATCAGACACCCATAAAACCTTGCACCATCCATCAGCCACCCATAAAAGTTTCAATAACAGGATCCTAACATAAAAACCTGCACTGTGAGCTAGTTAGAAAGACTTAAGCTCCCCCATAATCTGATAATACTCATAATCTTCGACAACCAACCATAACTGAAGCTAGCCAAACATTCTACTTAATATTCTTAGTTACTTATTCTAGTCTCCCCCATAATCTGATCACTATTTCTCCCCCTATGTGAAAGTATCATTAAGCTAAAAACTCTCTAGATGATGAAAAGTAGTTTGAAGACACTGTATCTCCAAAAGAAAGAAATGCATAATCCATAAGACTAACACTCCCCTAAAACCGAATTCCACACAACTTACTCCCCCTTAAAGTGCTACTTCTCCCCCTATTTGAGATCATCTCCAAGCTAAAACCTCTCAACATGTCGAATCTAAAACCTCTCTTAGATTGCTGGAACGAGTGCTGGAATAAAGTCAGAAATGCTCAACAACTTGTCTATTCTGACTTTGTTCTCAGACATAAACGTTTTCATCTTATTCTCACACATACCATCCATTATAGCTCCAACAACATCTTATTCCTAAGTTAATTTCTCAAACCCATAATATTCATTAATCTTCGCTACAGACAACTTACCAAACTTCCCACAAACAAACACTACAACCTCTGGTTTTTCAGTTTTCACACTTGGCAAATGAGCATATATTTCAACCACCAATTCCTTGACATACCCATATACTCTCAAGACAGCAACTTCTAATTTTCCTTTCTCAAGTACCAATTCCATGTCTAGTTCATAAGAATCATCAAGATTCACTAAGCGTTGTTCCAGAATTTCTCTTTGGTTTAAAATCTCCTACCTTTTCTTGTTTACCGCATCCATGTATCTTTTGAAACCATCTAGAGTACGATTTGAAAGAGATCTACCGGCGAAGGTTTTTACTCTTGGACTCCTTTTTCCGAAACCACCAGTCGGATCTTCAGACACTTTCTTTGCTCTACGTCGTTCCTGCGACTTGGTCTAGCAACCATGGATTTCGATTTTCAAGAAATCTTCTCCGTTCTCGGTTGCTTCCTAGATACAAGGCTTGGACCAACAACTGTGGGTTTAGATTCCTCCTTCTTTTTGGAACTTTTTCCTTTGATCGAAGTCTTCATCCCTCAAATTTGCACCATTGTTCTTCAAAATCTTGAGAAAAAAAAACTTTATCAAATCTTCACAAGAGTTAAAATGAGATCCTCTCTCCTCTCACGATTTCTTTCAATTTTAACCAAAACCACACACTTCTTTTAGCTTTTTATCTCGACATCCGAGCTTCTTCCTTCCCCTTTTTTTATAATTAAATATCCCCTTCTTTATAATAAAATATCAAGTCCCTTTCCTTATGATTTTCAACCAACAGAACGTCAACGTTTGTTCATAAACTCTCATTTTATGCATCAGTCTTATCATCTTCAGAAATACTCAATGTTCCAGTATACCAAGCTTTATCCTTCACTTGATCAATCGAAAATAATCCAGAGACTTTGTGACTGTTTTGATATAATTTGTCTTGACTTCATCCTTCCATTTGTAGCAATTTTGCTCCCACCACGTTCACCACTTAATATTACGGTCTTATTCCTATCAATGGCTTTGCATCCAGATTGTGTAAAAATCACTTTCATTCCTTGATCACATAGTTGGCTCACACTTATGAGATTTGTTTTTAGACCTTCCACAAGATACAAATTAGCAAGATTTGGAGCTTTTGGGTTTGAACTTTCTCCTTTTCCTGTGATCCTCCCGTGTCCGCCATCTCCGAAGGTTACACTTCCTCCTTTAATGCTTTTCATCTTCTCAAGATACCCTTCTTTCTCAGTCATGTGCCTAGAACATCCGTTGTCGAAATACCAAGCTTCGTTTAATCCTTTTCGTGATGTATGCGCCATATAACAATGGAGATCTCCTTTTGTGATATTTGTTGCCATTGAGTACAAATCTGTTTTCTTCACCCAGTATTTAAACCTACTGTTCTTGTTCTGGTGTAGTTTCTTCAGCTTCCTCAGACCTGCAATTTTTTCAATAACAACTTGACTTCCTGGATATCTTCAGTGTGTTTCCCAGGTTGCTCACATTATGTTCGACTTTTCGCCACGGGTTATTTGATTGTCTGATGCTTACTATCTTCCTTTCTTGTTCATGACTCTTTATAACGTATCTTACTCCATGTGCACCATCTTGAACTCGACTAACAAGCATTGGTTTAACAGTCTTTTCTTTTTCATTCTCAATTTTGAATCAGCTTATCTCGAGTTCCTCAAGCATCTTGGTGAGGTCTTCGACATCACACTCCAATTTGTGAGTTTTCTCAATCTCATTTGTCAATTTCCTTCTTAGATCTTCTGTGTCTTGATTCTGCTCTATTGATTTGTTACTTTCAGCTTCTGATTTTTATGATGTTAGACGTGTCCTCCATCTTTTCTAACAATGCATTGATTTTCCTCTCTAATTGTTCATTCCTTTCAATCTGATTAACCGTGACGTCACCTCTAGCTTCTGATTTTAAAAATTCAGATTGTTCATTGATTTTTCCTTTCAACTCACGCACCCTTGTTTTTTCCACTTCTAATTCTTCTTGCAACCTTTTGCCAGTTTTACCAAGATCCTCCTTTTCCTTGATAAGTTTTTTATTTTCTTTATTGATCGTGAGTAGTGTTTCGCACATGACCTTATATTCATCAAGAACATCTGAATTTTCTTCTTCTTAATCTGAGTTTTCACTGCCACTTCCCACCTCTGTAATTCCCAAAAATGCGACGAAGTTGTTTAAATCTTCTTTCTCACTTTCTTCCTCTGATTGTTCATCTTCTAAGCTGAGCATCGAACTCTCTTTCTTCTTTCTCGAATCTGGAATACACTCGTTTTGATAGTGTCCAAAACCTTTGCAATTAAAACATTGAACTTCTCTTCTTTTAGCTGTAGGACATTCTTCTTTCATGTGCCCTATTCCTTTGCATTCAAAACACTGGACCTCTGATTTTCTATTTCTATCCAATTGATCTATGTTCTGTCCAAAACGTTTTTGGCTTGTCCCTTTTTCCCAGTCTGTTTATAACTTTGCCAAAACGTTTGACTAGCAAGACAATTGGATTCGTATCTTCATCAGTATTTGTTTCAGCAACTAGGCAATACTCTTAGACTTTTTAGTTACACCAAGCTCCATCTCATTTGCTTGTAGCATTCCAACGACTTCTTCAAAACTCGTCTCATCCGTGTTCAGTGATACTGCCATAGCAGCCTTGTTTTGTTGGAAGACATCGTAACAGTTTTTTTACCAATTTTTTGTTTTTATATTTCTTCCCCAAGACTTGAGCTTCATTCGCTATAGAACTCAACTTAGCGCTAAACTCAACGATCGTATCATTCTCGTCCATCTTCAAATTCTCGAACCTCGAAGCCAACATGTCAATGCGTGATCTTTTAACTTTCGTCGTACCCTCGAACGTGGTTTGTAAGATGTCCCATGCTTCTTTTGCTGTCTCACAACTTTGTATCAATTGGAATTGATTTTGTTCAACAGCACAAAAAATAGCTGATAAAGCTTTTGAATTAAACTTTGTCATTCGTTTTTCCTCTACAGTCCATTCTGCTTTTGGTTTAGGAACTTGACCAGTTGATGTTCGTGTAGTAGGTGCTTTTCATCCATCTTCAACCGCTGTCCAAGCATCCTCGTCAATGCTTCTGATACTTGCTCGCATCTACACCTTCCAAAATCCGTAGTTATCCGGATCCAAAACTAGCTGTTTAGATACTACCATCATGGCGTCCTGATCTTACTTGTTTCAATAACACAAGTTCTAGCTCTGATACCAATTGAAAAAACAAATTTAGACGTGTTTAGTATCTAAGTAAACACACTCTCTGTTTCTTAATATCAACACTCTGATTTTATTCAAGAAACAAACGAACCAACAAGTTTCTGAGCAACCCTCAGAACTAACCACAGATTATAAACTACATTTGTTAAGTCTATTTATAATATAACCACCAACACAACTCTCTAAGAATTAATCTCTCAATCTCTTAGACCTTTGATCGATTCTTAACTCCCAATTCTCTCTTGAGCTTTTGTTTGTCTTAATCGATCCCTCGCTTGATATCACGAGCTTGCTTTGATATTGAATAACTATTTCCTTTTCTCTTCAATATAAATACTTTCCTTTTCTTGTTACCTAAAAACATGAGTTTATCTTGATTCCATCTTTATCTCCAGCTGATCGTATCTTTGTATATATTTTGTCTTTAATGAAGTGATGCCGTTTTGACACACTTTCAAAACTCTGGGACAATTGCGAGACCCTACGACGAAACTACAGCATTCAATTCAATGTGAGTTCCTTCAAAAACAAAAACTGAACCCCTAAAATTCGAATTTCAATTTCTTAATTTCAGTTGATCTCCTTCCTAATTTGATTCTATAATTCCAGAATTTTGGGAAATTAAGATTTGAAATGGTTCTGGATTTTTGTGCATTTCTTCAATTTCGTCGATTCAAACCCATTTCATGTGCTTTGTTCTTATATCAGCTCTGTTCCATGACATTAGTCACTGTATTGCTCCTACTATTAGGAAGTGCATCAAAGATCACACAAAGCTCAAGCTGTGACATGTTTAGCTGTGAAATGGTATGTATGCGCTACGTTAGAATCCTTCGAGACTGTAAGTGTAGATAACCAACTGAACACACAATTACAGCTTGGAAACGCGACAAGCCAAACGCTTACTAGATTTTATTCAAGTTAATCTTCCACAAGAAATTACACTCGAATATGGTGTCTCTCAAACCTAAGTCTACCCTTAGTTTGAACCCCAACAATCTAGCCTACGCACTGATCCTTCTCTGTCACAGACGCACCTCTGTGTAAAACCAGAAGGATCAACGAAAACTCACCTAGGCAGCCTTCTGTTTTCGAAGCTCCTAAGAGAAAATCTCACAAATAAGCTCTAAGTGTTAGTCGGCACACTACACACTTCAGACCTTATATATAGACCTACGAAATTCTAAACCCTAGAGCTCCTCGAACTCTCTCAATGGAAAAGGAAAACATTTATAAGGAAATATTCAGTCTTCTGCAGACTTTCATTTTCTGTGCAGAGTCTTGAACTCTTTCCTTTTTCACCACGAATAATCAGCTGGCTTCGCAAACATTATTCGTGCTTCCTTGCCCGTACATCTTTCCTTATCTCTTCACAACACGTGCATTCCAAACGACCTTTGCTCATCTGACCTTTGACCAGTCGTCTGTCATGCGTTCAACCGTCTGTCATGCGTTCAACCGACTGTCATGCGTTCAACCGTCTGACATACATCAGTCTTCTGAAATTGCATCTTTAGAGACTGCATTATGTTTAACATTTCTGTATTCAGCTAAATGAGAATGGGAAAACCCTAAAGGGATTAATTAACAACAACGATCATGCTCCATGCATGTCTACTTACAATACTAGTTAAGGTACATCTTGCTTTCAATTTCCTTAATAATGTTCACAAGTTGGTCTTGGTTGAAGTTTTTCTCTAAGAACGCATCCATTCCAGCTTGTATAGTTTCCTTTGCCTCCTTTGAACCATGATCATGACCAGATACAGCTATGATTGGAATGTGCACACCATATTGGCTCTCCACTTGCCTAATCTCTCTAGTTGCTTCATAACCATCCATTTCTGGCATCTAATTACATACACAGATCATATATTCATTAGAAGTGTGAACCATTAATTAGCAGTTTGTGTTGATAAATTTACCTGACAGTCCATGAAAATGTAGTCAAACGGAAGCATATGTGCTGAAATTTTGTCTTCTCTCTCTTTAAACCATTCTCTGACTATCTTCACAGCTTCTTTTCCTTCGTTGCATTGTTTGATCTCTGATGCTCCCATCTTTCCCAGCTTTCTTGCTGCAATTGCACATGTTATGTGGTTGTCATCAACCACTAGAATCCACAAAAGAATCCATCGTCATTCTTCTTGGAAGAAGTTCCTTGTTGTTTCTCTGGACTCCCATTAGGCTTCGGACCAGTACGCACTGAGTTGATCCAAACCTCCCTCTCGGAAGGTGATGTTGGTGCCATTATTGTCTTGCCTATCTTCTTGTTATAATATCTTGAAATTTCTCCCTCCTCTTGGATTTCATTCATTTTATGTCTTGGTGATGTCTTACTAGTGATTCCCTTTGCAGCTCAGTAGGTACATCTCTTGGCCAACTTCCTCCAAATTCAGGCAACATCTTCAGAACTCGGTTAAGACGAGGTCCGTGCAAGGGTTTTGAAAAACTGATGTCTCCTCTCTCACTTCCATTAGCACTTGTGTCGTTAAGCAAACAACTTTGCAACAGATGTTTTGTTGCAAGCTTCTGCGAAACTGGTCAACAACGTTGTACAACTCAGAAAATGGTCCGGCTTTTGTATCAATCAGCAGAAGCACACCCGAAGAGAAACTATTGCTTAACTTCTTAGGAATTTGACTTCTGGAATCAATACCATCCATGTCTATTAGAGGTAATTCCCTTGAGCTCTGGCTTGACGATTCGTTTCTCAAACTACTCTCTGGTAATCCCGTGGAACTCTGAGGTGAAAATCCGAAAAGTCTCTCCAAAGCTTGACTCAAATGCCCCCATTTTTCCACCGTTGTAACTTTTACCCCAAGTCTCTATGTATTTCTCTGTAACTCTTCTACGTTCTTCATCTCTCAGTAGAAGAACCACTCGAGAACCAACTAGCTTTGGACTTGACGTAAGACAGTTGTTGAATCTGGGGCTCAGGTTCCGTATGTTACAGGTACTTCCCAACGAAGTGTTTATAGTTAGCCCAAGATTCGGTGTAGACACATACTCTACTCCTGTTTCTATGTCCTGTCCCGTTTTCATGTCACTCACTGGAGCCTCTGAGTTTGTCATCAAGACATTGAATTGGAAACAAGTTCCCTTCTCTCCCATCGCCTTGTCAGTGATTCTTATCTCTCCTCCCATTAATCTTACCTATAAAGACAAAACAGAAACGATTAGATTCAGTTTAGAATCACAACAGTTTAGTTTTTCTTACCAGAGACTGCACAATCCCAAGCCCTAATCCAGTTCCTTGTTGTCCTCGAGCTGTTTCTCTTACCTGAACATAGTTTTCAAACACTGATTTACGCATATCCATAGGAATCCCTGTACCTGTATCCAGTGGCGGAGGGAGGTAGTGGTGAGGGGGTGCAATTGACCCATGTCAAAATAATTTTTTTTAGTATTTTTAAGCTATTTTAAAAATAAAATTTAAAATTTTATTAAATTGACCCACGTAAAATCTGAAATTTTTGATTTTGACCCCCGTGATATATATTTCTAGATCCGCCACTGCCTGTATCATCCACTTCGAACACAAACTCCATCGTGTTTGCATTGTTTCTTATAGAGTTCGAAATCTCGATCTCATAAATTGATGACTCGTCTTTATCTTTACAGAAGAACCACTTTGTAAACTTCGATACTCTTCCTTGATCAGGGCTCGATGGCATGACCACATGTCTCTTGGAACCTGGTCTCTGAGCCCAAGCTCGTATCGAAATGTGACCTTCCACTGTGAACTTGACCGCATTGCTAACAAGATTGTTCAGAATCTGCTTCAGTTTGCCACTATCTCCTACCACATTCGAGAATTTGAAGATCGAGCCATCGTTTAGATCCAAAACAACATCAACACCTTTCTTCATCGCAACAGGATGAAAAAAATCGGTGACGTCTTCAAGAAGCTTCGCCATGTTGAAATCTTCCTGCTCTAAATGCATCTTCCCGCTTTCGATTTTGCTCATGTCCAAAACAGAGTTAAGTAGCTCTGTTATAAAAAGAAACTTTCTGTTAACGGAAAGAAAAGAGAGAAACAGACACATTTCAGAAAAAGTTCAAGAATCTTACCAACCAAATCTTTGGTGCATACATTAACTTGCGTAAGACTAGTGTCTAGCTCGGAACCAGGTTTAACTTCTTCACGACATAGATCAATCAGACCGGTGATACCAGCAAGAGAACCTCTGATATCATGGCTAGCTCTTGCAAAGGCTTGACTCTTGTTCAAGCTCTTCCTCTCAGCTTGTTGTGTTGCTTCCATTTGGTTTATCAACGTTGCACGCATATGCATCTCTTTTCTTGATGCTTGCACCATGAAAATCACAAACGCTAGAGGATACAAGACGCCTAAAACTATTGTTGCGATAAGCATATACATCCCTGCGTTTCCCATCTTTGGTCCTTCTTTGTTGGGAAACATGAGTGTGTATCTCTGGTAAAAACGAAACCGTTTATTATTATCTACTTACATTTAAACTTACGACATGTTCAAATCGGTTTATAAACAAAGTAATGTTCTCATGATAGGAAATTTTACCAGAGGCACGCCGGAAACTTGAAGAACAGAGCAAAAAGCTTGGAATTTCGATCCTTGGATCTCCACCGAGTAGCCACCGGAAGTACAGTTTTCAAGAATGCATTGAGACCGAACTGATTTCGAATCTCGACCGAAGCAAATCAAGCCATTGGAGATGAAGGAAGAAACATTCAATGAACCTTCACGAACAAGCATCGTCCCATCCTCAGTCCAAAAGTAAAGCTCTCCATCGGGTAGATTCAAATGGTTCAGAACATCGGTTAAAGTCTTAACCGGAAGCCCTAACGAAACAACTCCTTTCTTGCTGCTCAAGCTAACTACGCGTTGAAAGAAAGTCTCGTTATCTTCTCCTCCAAAACCCGTTCCCACGAAGGCGGTGGTCTGGTTTATATCTAACGGCCGAGATTTGATTGCATTCCCGTTCAGTCTCCATCACTTTGTTTCGACGAAGAATTGGCAAAAATAGCGACACTTGTGTTTCCTTCTGTAATGTAAGAAAACAAGAGACCGTCCGTACTAAAGTAGGAAACATGTGAGACTTGAGGGACCGTTGAATACGCTTGAAACAACACTGATGAGATCTGAAGACGACGACAACAACAACAACAGTTAATTAGTTATGTAATAACTAAAACTCATCTAATAACTCTGGCTAAACGTTGACAAAAAAAAAAAAAAACTCTGGCTAAACCGATTGTAGATGGATTTTTCTAGGGATGTTGTCTAGGGTTACCCTACCTAAGCCCTATCCTAACAAAACTATACCTTAAAAATACCCTAATTCATACTACCCTAAATTACCCTAGTACTAATAGACTTACCCTGAAAAAACCCTGAAATGTAAGGGTAGTTCATGGGTACCCTAATCTAGGTTACTAAATGAATAGTTTTATGTTTTATAATTTTGTATAAATATGTTTTATAGATTTTGTAAATTTATTATAATTAAACTTAATACAAATGTTGGTGAGTATTATTATTATTATTTTAGATAAAACGTTAGTGAAAATACGGAATAAAGTTTTTATTAAAAAATACGGAATCAACTTATAAAAAATATGAAATCAAGTTTTTATAAAAAATAATACAGAATCAAATTTTTATGAAACATATAGAATCATTTTTGTATGAAATTACGAAATGGAGTTTTTTTTTCAAAAACACGGAATAACAATATTTCCCGTAAGAAATCACTGAATCATGATTTTTCTCGTGAAATACCACGAAATCACGAATTTTCCCGNCGAAATCATGAATTTTCCCACAAAAGTAATGTAATCCAGATTTTCCCGCCAAAATAGCGGAATCATGATTTTCCCGCCAAATATAGCGGAATCACGATTTTTCCGCCAAAAATAACGGAATCGATTTTCCCTGCCAAAATCACGAAATCACGATTTTCCCACCAAAAATCGCAGAATCATGATTTTTCCCGCCAAAAATAGCGGAATCATGATTTTTCCCGCAAAAATAGCGGAATCATGATNTTTCCCTTCAAAAATAGCGGAATCACGATTTTCTCACAAAAAATAACGGAATCACGATTTTTCCGCAAAAATAGCAGAATCATGATTTTTCCCGCCAAAAATCGCAGAATCACGATTTTCTCGCCAAAAATAACGGAATCACGATTTTCTCCCCCAAAATAGTGGAATCACAATTTTTTCATCAAAATACGGAATCGAGATTTTACCCGTCAAAAAGGCGGGATCACAGTTGTGGAATTTTTTTTTTTAGAAAAATATTTAATCTAAGTTTTTCCTGAAAATTGTTGGATCGCGTTTTTCTAGAAACTAGGGTCTTTAGGAAAACCTTAGTTTCTAGAAAAACCTAGAAAATTCTATATTGTGATTATTTTAATAATATAAAAAATATTGAAAAAGTCTCATGGGTACCCTAAACCCCTTAGGGTAAAACCCTGTGAAACTTTGGATAAAAAACTCTACCCTAATTTTACCCTTTTAGTTTTAACTAATAAAAGAGGGTCATGGTCTTTGAAAAATATA
>OVAU01001716.1:0-14054 GCA_900406315.1 Biscutella laevigata subsp. laevigata
CCAACGAAATGTAGCCCAATCGGGTTATTAAAAAAGTTCGGGTTGGGTTTTTTTTTCTGGATTCGGGCGGATTTTTACCTTGAATATTGCACTCAAATGAGTTTTTAACAAATTTTGGGTCGGTTTGGGGCCAATAGTATTCGGGTTTGGGTATTTTCAACAAAATAATACAAAAAAGTACTCGAAATACTAATAAATCTGAAAATTTAAACTACTTTAGTTAAAAAAATATCATAAATTATAAAAAACTAAACATTAAATTGAGAATAAAACATTTAAAATAAATTAAATATCTTAAATTTAAATATTGAACATTCAAAATTATATCAAAGTTTTAAAAATACTTCAAAATATTGAATATTTAAGCTTAAGTTCGGGTTTTTCGGGTACCCATTTGGGTTTCGGGTTAACCCAATTGGGTTTCGGATATAAAATACCGCCTGATTGTATCCCATTCGGGTTTTATAGAAACTTCGGTCCGAATTCGGTTTGATTTTTATCGGGTCGGTTTCGGGTTGGTAATCGGATATGAGTTTTTTGCCTAAGCCTAGACTCGAGAATCATAAAGAAGCGTTTGAAAGATCAAGAAGTATTCGAACTCACATTCAAGCTAAAAAGAGGAGATTGAAAGTGTATTGAAACGTACCGTATAGTGAAGACAAAAAGATCAACGTTTGTTAGAAGAAAGAAAAAGGAAATCAAGATAGAAAGCATATTTTTAGCTAACAAGAAAACAAGTATCTATCTTTATCTCAAGAGAAAAGGAAATATCCAATCAATATAAAAATCAAGCTCGTGAAATCAAGGAAGAGATCGATTAACAGAGACATAAAGCTCAAAGAGAGAATGTGTAATCTAGATTGATCAAGTTCTAAGAGAGATTGTTTTTTAGAGTTGTGTGAGGGTTAAGATTACAGAGATTCTATAAGAGTAGTTTATAATTTTCTAAGGTGTGTTCTGTGAATAAATGGTCTAGGTGTTCTCCTACATCTGAATCTTGATTCATGCTTATTAAATACTTAGTTAGCAAATGAGATTTAGTCAAATTATTAATAAAGTAGTTAGTGCAATGAGAGTAGACAAATCGCCTAAGAGAGATGAAGAGAGTGGAGGAGGAGGAGGAGGAAGAGTTCATGGTTGTGTTAGTGTTGTGAGATTCAAATAACCAATTGTATATATGTAGAGAAATGCAAATTTCAAGTTTGAGGAATTTTGACTGATTCATTTTCTGCAATATTTATACTGAAAGAACACGTGATTATTAGGTGTTAAATTATTATCCTAGGTTTAGATCTTGATTTTAAAGTAAATTTACAAGAAATTGTGATTTTAAAATTCTAAAATATCCACTTATTTTGAAGAATATGTGAAATTCGAAAAGAGTCTTAAAGAATTAAGATAGTATTGTGTTCATGGAAGATTCCAATAGACGTGTTAGTAAAGCTAGTCAACAAGCAAAAAGATTATACATCGTTTAATTGCTCTCCAAGCAATAAAGAACTAACAAAAGAAAACCCTAAACACGTAACAAGCTGAGAGTGTAGCCTGAGAGACGCCATATCAGATAGAGAGTTCTCATCAGAATGTCAACAATTTTTAATTAGTGAAATTAATAAATAGTATACTCACAGATTCAGACGCGCGCGTGAGTGAGAATGGTGCTTAACGTGAACAAATCCACTTAAGCTTCGAAACAAATCTTTCATTCCAAGTGATTCTTTCATCGTTTTCACCACCACAGCACACAATTTCCGGCGATCTGAAAACATGAGCAGTACGGCAGGGAAGCTTGTTACATCGAGATCCGAGGTTGACCTTGATCACCCTAACATTGAAGATTACCTTCCTTCTGGTTCCTCCATCAATGAGCCTCGCGGCAAGCTCCGATTGTAATTTGTCCCCTCTTTTCTCAGTTTCCTTATTATAGTGCATTTGGATTTGTATCTATGTATTCGTGTAACGGCGGCATACTCGAAACATCTGGCTACCATGCGGATTCATGTGAAACTTTCTGTGAATTTGATTTGATTGCATCGTCTGATTGCAGGCGTGATTTGCTTGACATTTCCCCAACACTCACTGAAGCTGCTGGTGCCATTGTTGATGTAAGCCACGAGTTCTAATCTTCTTGTGTTTTTTTTTTATCTATATCTGTATCTGATGCATGGTTTTGTATTCTCTTTGAATGATTTCGCAGGACTCCTTCACTCGATGTTTCAAGTCGAATCCTCCAGAACCTTGGAACTGGAACATTTACTTATTTCCACTTTGGTGCTTTGGTGTTGTTGTTAGATACTGTATTCTCTTTCCCTTGAGGTTGGTTCTATTCAATATGTATGACTCTTTTTGCTATCCACTTGGATTCTCTACTAGCTCAAAATCACTATTTAACCTTGCAGGTGCTTCACTTTAGCTTTTGGGTGGTTTATTTTCCTTTCAGCATTTATCCCTATACATTCCCTGTTGAAAGGCCAAGATAGATTGAGGAAAAAGATAGAGGTGGGTTTGTTGGAGCTTTGTTGATATTTTCCTTCCTTGTAATGTCATCTTGATGTTGAAGTTTGTAATGTCTTTACCAGAGGGTCTTGGTGGAAATGATATGCAGCTTTTTTGTCGCTTCATGGACAGGAGTTGTCAAATATCACGGACCACGGCCTAGCATCCGTCCTAAGCAGGTCATGTTTCCTTTCAGAGGTCTAAAACTTTGTCTCTCCTTTATTCTTGTATACATCTGCTTATCTTATGATTGGTGTTTAACAGGTCTATGTTGCAAACCATACTTCAATGATTGATTTCATCGTCTTGGAGCAGATGACTGCATTTGCTGTTATAATGCAGAAGCATCCTGGTTGGGTTGGTAAGTCTCAGGACACACATAAGTGTCCTTAATTAATGATTGCTCTGATTGTGATTGATTCATTGACGAGTGATTGGTTTGCCTTTGGTGCATTTACTTTGGAATCTATGATTGAATTCTGTTTCTGTATATATGAAGGGCTTCTGCAAAGCACAATATTAGAGAGCGTAGGATGTATCTGGTTCAATCGATCTGAGGCGAAAGATCGTGAGATTGTAGCGAGAAAGTATGTATGATTCTCTTATCCTCTTTTAAGTGTCATTAAGTAATGTACTCATATTACTGATGGGAACATGAATCACATAATTCAGGTTAAGGAATCATGTCCAAGGAGCTGATAATAATCCTCTTCTTATATTTCCAGAGGGGACATGTGTTAATAATAATTATACAGTGATGTTTAAGAAGGTAACTCTGGACCTAACTTGGATGTTATGTTAATAAATTTTTGACTCACTTCACGACATGTTCAGGGGGCTTTCGAACTTGACTGTACTGTCTGTCCAATTGCAATCAAATACAATAAGATTTTTGTCGACGCCTTCTGGAACAGCAGAAAGTAAGGGTATTTTCCTCAAGACTTTCATATCAGCCTGGACAGACTTCTTATTCTTGGTATGCATTCTCTTTACAGGCAATCATTCACTATGCATTTGCTGCAACTCATGACATCATGGGCTGTTGTGTGTGAAGTATGGTACTTGGAACCACAAACTATAAGGCCTGGTGAAACAGGGATTGAGTTTGCAGAGAGGTAAAACAACACTCTTCTCTTGACAAAACATATCATAATGTTCTTCTAGTAGTTGATCCAACATTGATAAGATCAACTTTATTTACTTCTCTCACAGGGTCAGAGATATAATATCTCTTCGAGCAGGTCTCAAAAAAGTCCCATGGGATGGATACTTGAAGTATTCAAGGCCAAGTCCCAAACATAGTGAACGCAAGTATGTTCTATTTCTCGCTTTATTCTCTAAAACTATATGAATCTTTAAGAACTTCCAGTAGCTGATTGATCTCTCTTTAAATTCACAGGCAACAGAGTTTTGCAGAGTCAATCCTGGCTAGATTGGAAGAGAAGTGACTACAACCACAATTTTGTGATAGTTCTGATTCATTACATCTTTTACTTTTGCAAGTGTCTTGATCCACATTCTTTGCCTTCTTCATTGGATAAGAATTAACAAGTACCTGCTCCAATAAGTTTTGCATATTCCAGGAACAAGAATTTAGACACAATGAAACTACTCAAGCCAACAAAACATAACTTTAGCAACATGAATTGTTTGGAACATGATTTTATTTATTGAAAGTTTCGACAAGTTATGTCTAAAAGAATATGAAACTCGAGATACAAAACCAGAATACCGGTGTGCGTGGATCATACTCATATTTTGAAACCACAAATCTGTAGCAAGAATTTGATGATTTTATGCAGAGAGAGAGGGAACAAGTAATATGTCAAAGTCATTCTAGATTCGCAATGACTGCATCGACGACTTCTTGAGTAGTGCTTTTTCCACCAAGATCTTTTGTTCGACACTTTCCTTCAGAGATGACTCTTTTGACTGCTGTTTCAAGCCGATCAGCAAATGAAGGAAACTGAAGATGTCTTAGCATCATGGCTGATGATAGAAGCAATGCTACTGGATTTGCTTTGTTTTGCTGTACTATCTTCTCCTTACCAACGTTTCCTGCTGAGGCGCCTTGTTCAAAGACCGCATGATCAGCCCCAACATTTCCTGTTGCAGAGAATACAAATTTCAGAATCCATTCAATTTTGTGTTCAAACGTGTTATGAGAATATCAATTCAGGCTGCTTTTTCACTTACCTCCAGGCATGACTCCTGTTCCTCCAGCTATACCAGCAGCAGTGTTTGCAACTAAGTTACCATAGAGATTTGGTGTTACCTGCAAACGAATTTAATCAGTACGCTGATCAAGAAAAGAAAAAGCCACTTCGCGAACACGAGCATAAAACAGGCGATCAAAGAGATACCAGATTAGGGAGAGATGTATACTCATGGTTGGAGGAATTACTAGTAGATGCAAAATGTTTTGAAACATACCATGACATCAAATTGCTCAGGTTTAGCTACAAGTTGCATGCAGCAGTTATCGACAATAATTTCATTGTAGGTGATGCTTGGATATTTTTTAGCAACCTCTCGACAAGATTCCAAGAACAAACCATCTGCAAGTTTCATGATGTTAGCCTTATGCACTGCTGTAACTTTCTTCCTGTTGTTTAGGTAGGCATACTCAAAAGCATACTTTGCAATACGCTCCGAACAGAACTTCGTGATCACCTAGCAGAGAGAGAGAGAGAGAGATGGTATCAGTACATTCATGGATAAAAATGAATGACCATTTGCATATATAAACACAAAAAGCATCTTGCATCCAGTATAGATAAGAAACTAGCTTCATGGAAAACCAAAGAGGGATAACATTACATCACATCCAATTAGCATATAATAAATGAAAAGACATAACATGTTCTTCCAACATTGGTTGATCTTTCAACTAGACACCGATCCCTAAAGAACATTCCAAAAGCTATCATAAAGTCCTTCTCTTTAAGCTAAGATTTTTCCAAAATTCAGGTCAAGGCCATACAATTCTCACGAGGATACTCACCTTAAGGCTTTCGACAACACCAGGAACAACCTCATGCTCAAGCCCCGCATACTCACCTTCAGTATTCTCTCTAATCACAACAATATCAACATTCTCATGTCGTGTAGGTAAACCAGGCAAATTAAAACAGTTGACCAGAGAAGCAAAGAGGTCAAGCTCTTTCCTAAGCTGAACATTGAGCGAGCTAACACCACCACCGACAGGAGTCTTGAGTCCACCTTTCAAGCAAACCTTATTCTTCCGTATTGACTCCATCACTTCCGCCGGCACACGGCTCATATCTCCGTGAACATCGTACTTCTCAAAGAAGATCGGTGCGTGCATAGCTTCCATCACTTGTTCCACAGCGTTTGTTACTAGAGGACCGATCCCATCGCCGGGAATTAGCGTCACAGCTCGTGGTGCTCCATCGCCGGGTCTGGGCATGTAAGTCACGGATCGGGTCTGGAAACTTGACCCGTTCGCGTTTTTAGCTAGATTCTTCAAGAGAGTCAGCGATCGGCGAGACATCTTTCCGCTGCAAGCTGAAAGATTCGATCGAAAGAAGACAAAGGTGCGACTTTTGGGCTGGAGGCCCGACGAACTGCGTTTATTGTGAACTTTAGAAATTACATAATTGCCCCAAAAACTTTTAACCTTATCAATATATTCCCATTAACAGTTTAATCTCATTGACATTCCCGTTACAAAACGATGTTTTCAGATATTTACACAATTGCCCCCCCCCCCCAAAAATATTATTAAGTTCGGATCATAAGCCGGAAATTTTAGTAGGGGTTCTTAACCAAAAATAATATTAAAAAATTGAAAAGTATTATTAATTCCTAAGAACCTATATCTAAAAACTTACCATTGATGATGCTCTAACGTAGCTATTACAAAGTGATCACTTGCACCCACTAATTTCTTGTGGACGATTAGTTGAAAAAGACCAAAAACTCATAGATATATAGCTAAGGTTCGTGTTTGGGTATCCGTTTTGATTCGATTTTGATTCATTCAGATTTCAAATTTTCGGGTTTAATTCTAGATGATCTATTCGATAATTCTTTTTCGGTATGAGTTCTGTTCAAATCCTTCCAAGTTCGGTTCAGATCTTTCATAATTCGAATCAGATTCATTTACCCGAAAATTATATTACACATCTAATAAATCAATATTAAACATTCGAAAATAATAATACATATACACAATTTTCACATATGAACAATGAGCATAAAATATTAAAATACCTAAATATTCAATATTAATATTATTTTAATATACTTAAAAAGTTAATATTAAACATTAAAAACTAATAATAATATTGAATATTTATAGTTTTATGCTCGAATCTTTCAGATATTACCTTGGATCTCCGATCAATTCGGATTTTACCCCGATCTAAAATACTTCACATATAGAATTTGTTCATATATTTTCTATATTTTAATTTTGGTTTCGATTAGTAGTTTTCGGATCGAATTCAAATTCGAATTTTTTTCCCAGCCCTAGATTTGGCAATGGAGTATGAATATTGGAAGATATGAGCGATCTTGGTCATCCTTTTGCTTTCATGCAAATATTCAAGTAAACGAAAATGAATGAAGAGGAGATGTAGAAAGATAAATAAACTTAACATACTTGGAGAGCTTTAGTAGAAAATTCCAGATTACAAATGATATACAGACAACAAAATACATAAAAGCAAGTGTTATGTTCTGGTAAGCATCGTCTTATTATACAAAAAAATCTGCTAAGTCGATGCATCAAACCAGTCCACTACTGCTTCTTGCAAAATAGTATAAAAATGGTGAGTTCTAACACAAACTAGTAAATTAGTAGAATACAATCTTAACCTGATTGCTTATAACAAAGGACCAGGACCAAGACCAAGACCAATGCTACCAAAAGAACCTCCAAGCTTAACTTGAGAAGACTCATGAACACTTATCTTAATCGTACGGCTCTGTGATGCTCTATAAATGTCAATACATTCTTCAAGATCAGCTTCACATGTCAGAAGAACCCATTCTTTATCATCATCAAGGTATTTAAGATCAAATGGAGCAATATTATCTATGTTAAAACGTTTAGCAATCTCTTGTTGCAACTCTCTGAAGCCTGAGGTTGGGAACAAAGTGAACCTCACTTTAGCTTCACCAAATGTGGCTTTGATTTTGGACGCGCCTTCAGCTTTCAAGCTCTTGCTTCTACTCTCTGGTAGTCGAGGTAGAAGAGGATGCTCAGTGAATGTTTTGTGGCTTAGTGTTCTTGAGAGAGAGTTTGTTTCCTTTAGAGTATGAATTCTTACCTCGCTACGAGCTCTCTTTAAGATCGCTCCAGCGTTTTCAAGAGTGGTTGAGGTATTTGCAGTATTGGTGCTTTGGTTAGCTCCTGTTGAGCAGCATGTGCTTGAACCAGAGCTGTGACTACAAGTGGATGATGGTGGTGACTTTGCAGCATTCTCCGTTTGAGCGGTATGGTCATTGTTCTTGAAAGTAGTGGCGGTAACAGACATATTTGGTGAGCTTAGTTCTGGAAAACTTGTGTAGAATGAATCAAGCTGGATAGATCCTTGAACACCTTGAACAGAGTCTATTACAAGTTGGAGTTTCTTTAACGAATGTCCAACTTTCTTGATCTTACGAGAAGGCCACCTTGTTATCCCGTGTTGTCTGCATATTCTTTTCAAGGTGGTCGGACAAACTGCAACATAAGAATGAAACCGTGTGAGAGGTGGGCTTTCGGGTTCGGGCGCTTAGATGACCCATTCAAGTAATTATATTATTTTGGATTGGATCGGGTTCGGGCTGATTTGGGTACGAGATCTAGGACCTATAAAGGAACCGAAATATGTTCGAGTTTGGGGTCCATGCTTAGAAGATCTAGTCATTAGTTTTATTTTCGGATCGGGTTTGGTACGAGTAGCATCGTATTTGAGTAGGAGATCTAGAATCCATAACAGAACCGAAATATGTTCGTGTCCGGTTCGGGTCCAAATTACCGAAGTAAAAACTACAAAATTGGTTCAATTTGAATGAAATTTGGGACAAAAATACAAAACATGTTTAATCTTAATAAATATAACTAGAATTTTCAAACATTGAATATTTTAGATATTTTTATTATTTGCTAACAAAACTAATTAATTTAGATCTATAATTATAATTTTTGAATATTATAATATAAATATTTATATATCTACATATTAAAGTATTCATCGGTCACCCATTCGAGTACCCGAGTATAAAAATCTATTATCCATTGGATAATTATGAAAAAATTGGTTATGTTTGGTACCTCTTTGTTTGGGTCGGTTCCGGTTCGGTTATTCGGTCCGGATATTTTGCCCAACCCTCAATCTCAAAAATAGATATAATCTAGTTAACAAGAAGTTTCTTACCACCAATGTTCTTGGCTGCATCTTTGAGGCTTCCTGCAAAGTATTGCCTTAGAACTTCTAAACCGATTGTCTTCTCTGTTTTTGTTCTTCTCTTTTCACCTGGCCTTTTACTTCCAAAGGAACCTGATCCAAAACTTGGATCCATGTCGATTCCGAGTCCTGAATTTGACCCCTTGTGAAGCTGTTCAAGATAGTTATTGTGGCCTGAACCAATCTGATTGTTATCCCATCCAGATGTGAGCATGAACTCTTCCTTTGGCTCTTCTTTCTGATACTCCCAAGAAAGAGACACTCCTTTACCTTTCTTGTTTGCTTTTATCATGTGAGAGATCCATGAAGAATCTTCCTGAGAAATCTCTTCCAAAGGTTTCAGACTCTCTCCAGATTCTGCATCAGTAAGTGAAACTACTTCTTCTCTAACAGGAAACACAACTTCTAGCTTTAACTCTTTATCAATCACAAGATTTCTACTCCTGAAATCCTGCTGAAGTGTAACAGACAATGACTTGAGCATGTCTTGTTGCGCTTCAGTGTCAAGGCAAGATTTCGGAAAGAAAAACTCCAACACAAACTCAACCGAATCATTGAATTTGCTCTTCAAAGGAACTGCTAAAGCAGCATGTAGACCAGAGATCTTAGCATGATGTGCAAGAGGATAGTTAGTCTTACTAAAAGTGGTTACTTCGGGGACGAAAAACAGTTTAATCGCCTTGAATGCTTTTCCTACAATGCCTTCTCCTTGAAGTAGATGGTGTTCAGAGCATGCTTCTAGAAAGTTATGACTTTGTTGGTCAAGGACAAAGCAAACTGAATCTACCGTTGAAACACACTCAGAGAAGTTCTCATCAGAATGGCGAGATCCGCCTCTGCCTTGTCGAGCACACGGTGCCCATGTTAAAGCTAGAGGGAGGGCATATAATCTGCAGACGAATGTCAAGAACTCTGATACTTCAGGTAATGCTGCATAGTAGAATTCATTATAGACCTGCAGGAACTGAAACAAAGAGCATATGTCATGTTTTTTTTTGTTAGGTTGGACAAATTAACCGGAACTGGAACGAACGAATCATAACCCATATGAAAAGAGGTACCGATCGGAACCGGTGAAAAAATCAAATTGGATCATAAATTTCAGTATTCGAAGAACTGAAATTGAATGGAGAATCGAATGGGTACCTGAAAGATCCAAACTTAATCTTAATCTTTAATATTTATTAGTATTTTTAAATATATGATATATTTTTAATGTTTAATTTTAAATTTTTAGATATTTATAATATTTTTAATGCTTTATACTCAACTTTATGTTTATTTGTATTTTTTGATATTTTAAATGAAAATGGTTTAAATTTTTGGAATTAATAGTATTTGAGTCTGTTTTATTTTAGGTTGAAAGTACCTGAACCGGAACGATCCAAAAGTATTTTGGTTCCCTGAAACACGACCCTAACCTAAAAGGATCTGAACCGAATCCGGCTCGAAAATAAATAACAAACAGATATTCTAAATCTCACCCCAAAAACTCGAAATCCGAATGGACAAAGGGATACCCCAACGCCCACCCCCACCTTTGGTGTGTCAAACAAAAGAAAGTCTAGGAGAACATTTTTTCACAAACCTGTGTGCTTGGAATTTTCAAGTTTCTTGAACTTCTTAGGTTCACAGCCTACAAAAATCACAAACAAAACTCAAGAATCTGTGACTGAAGGATGGAGAAATTGGCATTTTGATGATCCAAAGATTCAAGGGAAAGAGAAAAACCTCAAGAGCTTTACAGACATCCTCAAGTTCTGGTCTGTAATTCATCTTTTGAGTTGTTGTAACCATCTCAACAACACCTAGACAAACCCCACTACCTCTTTCAAACACAGGAAGAGCTAATGAACCACGAACATCACATTTCTGAGCTTCTTTAATCCGCGGATACTCTTCACTTCTAAAGAATCTCACATCAGGTGTCCACTCAGGTAGTTTCCCAAGGAAAACACGACCAGGAAGACCAATAGACTCCTTAGAATCTTCATCTGCAGGGAAATTATAAGCTACAGAGACATCTCTGTATCTTTTAAGACTCAAGTAGTTTGGGTTGTAGAAGTGTGGCTGCTCCAAAGTTGTGAGAAAGTTCTTGCCTTCTTGTTGAACTGGTACCCAAATCTGTATAAGGAAGTCTTTATCCTGCACAAGACCTTTAATAGCTTGTACTAATCTATCTTTAAATGATGAAGAAGGTCCTTGACTTGTTCTTGGAGCAATCCATAATGTTCTTTCTGCTTGTGCAGAACTCATAGCTGCAGATTGGTCATAAGGTGCTTGATTCAGTTGCTGATTGCTGAGATCTTCGATCTTGACATGATCTTGTGAAGGATTCTCAGAGAATTGATAACCATAAAGGAGAGAGTTGTTGTTGTTCATGGTGGTGGACTCAGAAATTTGTTGTTTTGTTGTCTGTTTCAAGATTCTACCATCAGTTGTCTCAAGCCAACATCCATCAAAGAAGAGTTCATCCATGAATTCCATATCCATAACCGCTTCAGATAATGCTCCAAAGTTAGAATTAAGTAAGAAACTGCCATCTCCGCCGTTGCCACCACCACCACGGCCATCACCTTCCATATCGAAGGAGCTTCTTCTCACCAAGTAGTTCCCTGGTTCTTAGTTGTGAATACCTTAGACCCTAGTTCGAATCTACTTGGAAGGGATTTAAACAAAGTTTAAGACCTGCAAAGAGATGTATCAGATTTGGCCTAAAACTCCTGGAAATACCAAAAACGCTCAAATTTCTCAGAGACTTGTTCTTTGATTTCGTTTCTTCAAGAACCAGCAAGAACAAGAGTCTTTGAAGTCCCCTTAAGGTTCCTTATCTCGTTGACTACATAATCGATCTGCAAAAGTTGCATAAACATTATCAAAACTCAAGAACAAAGAGAAGAAACAAGATAAGAGCAAAACTGAGTTTTTGTCAACTGCAAGATCAAAAACATGTATATAATAGAATTTAAGAGAGATGTGAAAATCATAAGGAGAAAGCTATAAATATATAAAAGCTAGAGAGAGTTGACTTAAAAGATGATTTCATCAAAGTACTAACATCAGCTTCTTCAAGTACAATATTCCCCAATTGACATGGAAACTCCAAGAGAGCCAATTATTGAGAGCTCTTTAAGAAATTTTCAGCAGAAGAAGAAGAAGAAAATAACAAATACAAGTTGAGAATCTGATACTTCATGACATCACTTTCCAAAGAACAAAACAATCTTCCGACAAAACCAATCCAGAAATAGACAAAACACACAAGAAAAAGCTATACTTACTATATCAAGATTCCTTGAGAAAATAGATAGAAATTCAAGAAACAAAGAGAAACTTAAAATTGACTTTGGAGTTTCAAACACTGAAGAAGAAGTAAGTTAAAGAGAATATAAGACAGTATACAAAAGACTTAAGTTTGGTCTGTTTTCAGTTATTAAGAGGTTGTTTGGTCTGTGACACATAAATGATGAGAAGATTCTGAGGAAAAAAAAAAAGCTGTGAATTTTTTTTTTTTTTGATGAGATTATGATCACCACATCTTTAACTTTCTGGATACAAACAAGTAGATGAAGAAAGGTAAATAATAATATTCTATTTTTAATCTCACCATGTGAGCTTTGAAGAATCTTTCCCCAAGAACAAAGTGGACCCAAATTTATACCCTCCAATTAGATCTCTTCACTGTTCTTACTATTCACACTTACAATAAAAATCAAAAATAGTAAAGAAAAAAAGTTCTTTTGTTTCTAAGTTTTTTTTCTGCAAAAAGAAGAGAAAAATTGAAGTTATGGTGTTTAAGAGCTCAAGTTATGTTCTCTTAAATGATGTAGTTGGTGATGTCTTTGGCTTCTTGTTTCAGATTCTTTAAATTTATAATATATTAATTAATTAATTAAATAAATAATAATAAAAATTGATTACGTAAGCTATGTATAATTTTGTGTTATGTTTCATTGGTTAAAACTTTGATATGTATCAATGGAAGAGAAGAGAGAGAGAGAGATTCTTGCAAGAAGGTAATGTCTGTCATGTGTTGAATAGGTTTTATTAATCAATTTTTGACCTTCAAGATTCTTTGTTTAACTTGTTACATAAATAATAATAAATTTCTGACCTCAGCCCTAATTTTAATTTTTTATTAATTGTTAAAAAGTTTGAAAATTTCTTAATTGGCCTTTGTATAAATAATGGCTCTTTCTTTTGGTTTCAAACTTTAATCTCTGTGTGTAATATTTATCTATGTATGTGTCTGCACAAAAATTTAATAATTTAGCCAATAGTTACTCTTCTTTGAGTTTTGTATAGATTTCAGAACAAAAGGGTTTTAAACTATATTTTATATATTGAATAATATTGTAAACTTTATAATGCTTTTTTTGAAAGTTACTTCCATGCTTTTAAATGGTGTCCATGTGAGGTCGATTCATGGAAGAAGAGAAACTGAAATAGTTTTTTTTTTTTTGAGAATTATGCAATGATTCGTTCACTAGCTGATTAAACTGTTCTTTTTATATACTAAATAATCAAATAAAAACCTTATAATTTAATTATGATTAATGTACTTTCCGTTTTTTACGATGGCTAAAAAGTGTAATCATTTAGAATTTTATTTTGTTGGTAAAGATAATCATGTAGAACTTAATTGAACTATATTGAGGTTTATAAGAAATGTTATTATGTATTTGAAGAAAGTAAATGTTCTAAGAATTAAATATCTCAAAAAAAAAATTAGAAAGGCAGAAGATAACAAAATAGACTAGAATCATTTAGAAACTCTTCTTAAACTTTGAATATGTTTTAAAGAACATATATATTTGAGGTATTTTATAATACTTAAAAGTTGTGCTATTTCTAGAAAAGAAAACTTAAAATTAATTAGTATTTTTGAACTGTCCATTTTTATGTATTAAAATTCAATTAATAATGATAAGTAAAAAAAAATTTCAACAATTGCATGTAATATTAATTCGGAACAAAGATTCATAACGATGAACAACATTACATAGATTATATACGAGAGAAAACAATTTTAACATTTTTCGCTAACTTATCACTCTTACAATATTATATGATCGTCGAGTGTGATTGAATAAACATTATGAAAAAAATATCTTGGATTTTTGCATAAACTAATATTAA